>JAJPUD010031545.1:0-12469 GCA_023553655.1 Myrmecobius fasciatus | reverse complement strand
CCAGCCCTCCACTCTATTTAATTTGTCTCTGTCAGTTCTTACTTTTGCACTTTATTTGTAAACCATAATTCATGCTTTTACCTTGCTTTTTAGAATCACATCATACTCAGCTCTACCCCAATTGTTATAAGTCTTGCTTAGCTGACACTTAGAATGGGACTAGGGCGGTGGTGGGTTCCTTAACTCCTCTCCTCACCCAAAAAAGAAAAAAAGAGAGATGAAGAAGAAGCAACCAAAAAAAATAATCTGACCATACAAAGCTATTATGGTGACAAGGAAGTCCAAAACTCAAAATCATAAAAGAAATCAATGTCAAAACACTTATGGGCAACCCCAAAGAAAAATGAGAAGTGGTCTCAAGTCTAGAAATAACTCATGAGAGAGCAGTAAAGGGAGCTTAAAATCATATACAAGAAGTAAAAAAAAGGATTGGGAGAAGAAATTAGAGAAAATTATTTTCTTACCTTATGAAAAAAAGAATGAAGAGATTGAAAAACTGCTTAAAAAGTAGAATTGGCCAAATTGAAAAGGAGATATTAAAAACCAGTTGAAGAAAACTCTTGAAAGACTACAATTTGCCAAATAGAAAAGAAGGTACAAAAGCTCATTGAGAAAACCAGTATCTTAATTATTAGGCTTGGAGTGGAGCCAAGATGGCAGAGTAAAGATAGGAAACTGCTTGAGCTCTCCCATTTTCCATCAAAAATCACATGAAACTAAGATTCTGAAAAGAATGTGATGGAATTAAAGCACCTTCCAGCTCAAGATAGATTGTAAAAAACTTCAAGAAAGGTCAGTCTCACTGGCATAAAAAGGGTTTCAGCCCAGCTTTGATAAATTCTGGGAAAACTGGTGAGAGGGTATTAATCATAGCCAATCAGAAACTACCTGGCTAAGTAGAAGAGCAAATCGGGGTGGGGAGGCATCTTCCATTCCCAGGTCAGAAGGCAAACTCTGGGAAAACAAGCTGTTTCCTTCAAAGAGCAGGTAAAACTATCCCCTGCAAACACTAGGGGTTCCTGTGTTCAAAGCCAAGGCTCAGAACTGTACAGGAAGCTTCGAACAGTACCCCCTTTACCCCAGAAGCAGATCTTCACCTTAAAAATAGAAAAGCAGAAATACCAAAAGAAAAGGAAAGAAAATGAGCAAGAAACAGAAAAGAAACTTGACCATACAGAACTATGATGGTGACAGGGCAGACCAAAACACAAACTAAGAAGAAAACATCATATCCATAAAAGAAATCTAAAAGACTGAGATAAATTGGTCTCAAGCCCAAAGATGCTTCTTGGAAATGCTCATAAAAGACTTAAAAAGGCAAATTAGAGAAGTAGAAGAAAAACAAATAAGAAAAGAAATTATATATATTTATGTGTTATTGAGCAGCATTTTTGAAAAAAAAAAAGAAAAAAAAAAACTTGTTTAAAGAAAACAACTCCTTAAAACTCCTCAAAAAAATAAACCAAGTGGAAAAGGTGATACAAAAGCTAACTGAAGAAAATCACACATTAAAAACTAGAACAGGGCAAATGGAAGCTAATGACTTTGTGAGACACTGAGAATCAATCAAATTAAAAAGAATTAAGAAAGAGAAGAAAATGTGAAATACCTCATTGGCAAAAACAGTCATCCCAGTTAATAGATCCAGAAGAGACAATTTAAAAATTATTGATCTGCTTGAAGGCCATGACTAAAAAAAGAGCCTGGACAACATTCTTCAAGAGTTCATTAGGGAAAACTGCCCCAATATTCTAGAAACAGAAGGAAAAATATTCATTGAAAAAAATCCACTGATCACCTCTGCAAAGGGATCCCACAAGGAAAACCCCAAGTAACATTGTTGCAAAACTCCAAAACTATAATCTCAAAGAAAAAATAGTGCAAGCTGCCAGGGGAAAACAATTCAAATATCACACAGGATCTGGCAGCTTCTACAATAAAGGATTGGAGGACCTGGAATACCATATTCTGGGAGGCATAGAACCTGGGATGACAATGAAGAATGACCCACCAAGTGAGACTCAGCATTATCTTTCAGAGAAGACGGTCTTCATTCAAGTAAGAGACTTTCAATCATTTCTATTATAAAAAAGGAGAACTAAAATAAGTCCTATAAACTTAGGACTCAAGAGAACCATAGAAAGGGAAACAGTAAGGGGTGGCAAGCAGGCTACATTGGAAAAAGAATAAAGGGAAGGTATAATGGGACAATTAGTTCCCATGAAGATGTGCAAAAAGCCTGTTACAATCCAGGGAAATAAAGGAGGGGGATAAGCATTGTCTGAAGCTTGATCTCTCAGTCTTAGCTTTAAGAGGGAATAATTTAATTATTCAGTTGGGTACAGGAATACATATAACCCTATAAAAAGTAGGAGGAGAATGATAAAGAGAAAAAGGAGAGAAAGGATAGAAGGAAAGGCAGGAACCTCAAGGGAAAAACTAAGAGAAAGGAGGAAGCATTGATAGAAAATAAGTTACTAAGTGGAATAGGTTAAGGAAAAAAACATTAGTAAGAGAAGAGTGGAGAGATGATAAGAGATAAGATAGTGGGTAAAAAAAAATACTACTGAGGACAGAGTGGAAAGAGAACAAAAGTATATACAGGGGAGGAAATACGATGAATGGAATTATAGAGCTGGTAATCATAGTTGTTAAGATAAATGGGATGAACTCTCCTATAAAATGGAATGAAATAGAAAGGATTAAAAATTGAATCCTACAATGTATTGTTTACAAGAAACATACTTGACACAGAGAGACACATGCAGAGTAAAGATAAAAGGCTAAAACAGAATTTATTATGTTTTAGCTGAAGTAAAAAAATGAGGTGTAGCAATTCTGATCTCATATAAAGCAAAAGTAAAATAAAACTTATTAACAGAGATAAGGAAGGAAAGTACATTTTGATAAAGGATGCCATAAATAATAAAGTAGTAAGGATATTAACTGTGTATACACCAAGTAGTTAAGCAGGCAAAGTCCTAAAGAAGATTTTAAGCCAATTACAGGAAGAAATAGACAGCAAAACTATTCTAGTGGGGGACCTCAACCTTCTCTTGTCAGAATCAGACAAATCTAACCACAAAATAAAAAAGAAACTAGGGAGGTGAACAGGATCCTAGAAAACCAAGACATGAGAGACTTCTGGAGATTGAATACAGACAGGAAGACGTACACCTTTTTCTTGGCAGTACATGGCAGCTACCAAAAAGTGACCATGTTTAAGGGCATAAAATGTCACAAATATGGTACTGATACCTAAACTAGGAATGGCCAAAAGAGAGAAAGAAAATTATAGACCAATCTCCCTAATGAATTTTGATGCAAACATTTTAAATACAATATTAGTAAATACATTTCAGCAAATAATCAGAAGGATAATACACTATGACCACCTGGAATTTATATCAAGAATACAGGACTGGTTTAATATCAGGAAAACTATTACCATAATCAACCATATTAGTAACAAAATCAATAGAAATCTTATGGTAATCTCAATAGATGCAGAAAAAACTTTTGACAAAATACAGCACCCATTCCTATTAAAACACTGGAAAACATAGGGATAAAGGGAGTGTTTTTTAAAAATAATAAGCAGTATCTTTCTAATCCCTACAGCAAGCATTATTTGTAATAGAAAGAAGCTGAACATATTCCTAATACGATCAGGGGTGAAATAAGGATGCCCATCATTACCTTAATTCAACATTGTACTAGAAATATTGGCTTGACCCCTAAGAAAGACACAGAAATTAAAGGAATTAGAATTGGCAATGAGAGAATAAAATTATCATATTTTTGCAGATGATATTATTGTAGTATACATAGAGAATCCTAGAAAACCTTCCAAAAATGTATTGGAAACAACTAGCAGCTTTAGTATAGTTGCAGGATATAAAATTAACTCATACAAATCATGAGCATTTCTTTATATTGCTGAAAAAATCTATCAACAAGAGATATATACATTCCATTTAAAATTAGTATAGAGAAAATAAAATACTTGGATGTATACCTGTGAAGAACACAGTTGCAAAACACTTCTCACACAAATAAAATTAGATCTAAACAATTGGGAAAATATAAATTGTTCATGACTAGGCTGAACTAATATCATAAAAATAACAATTGTATCTAAATTGTTCTATTTGTTCAGTGCCATACAAAACAAATTATCAAAATGTTATTTTATAGAACCAGGAAAATAATAAAATTTATTTTGAAGAACAAAAGCTCAGGAATATAAGTAAATTAATGAAAGAAAATATAAATTATGGTGGGTTAGTAGTATCAAACCTAAATCTATATTATAAAACAGCAGCCATCAAAATCATTTGGTATTGGCTAAGAAATAGAGTGGTGGAATAGATTAGATACACATAACAGAATAACCAAAGCTTATAGCAATCTAGTATTTGATAAACCCATAAACTTCAGCTTCTGGAATAAGAACTCAGTATTTGACAAAAATTACTGGGAAATATGAAAATAGTCAGAAACTCAGCATAAACCTACATCTCACATCCCATATTAAAATAAGGTCAGAATGAACACATGATTTGGACTTAAAGGATTATACCATAAATGAATTAGGAGAACAAGGGTAATTTGCCTATCAGATCTTTGGATGAGGGAGGAATTTATGAACAAAGAACCAGAGAACATTATGAAAGGCAAAATGGACAACTTTGATTACCTTAAACTAAAAAAAAAATTGCACAAACAAAACCAACAGAAGCAAGATTAAAAGGGAAGCATGACTATTTATGAAATAGAAGGATTTCAAGCTTTCATAAGGAAAAACCCAACACTAATTTTAAAAATTGGTCTCCAGTATCAAGACCCAAGAGAATCATAAACAAGTTGATAGGTAAAAGAAAAGAAAAGAGATTTAATAGAACTAATACAAGGAAAATGATACAATTCTTAATAATTGTATCACTAGTAGTATAGATAGAAGGAATACACATAAACAGAGAGTATGACTATAAGGGAATTACATTCAAAAAACCCTAAATAATAAGAAAGAGGAGTACACTGTGTGTGAAAGGAAGACATATAATGGAATATTTTTTTTCACATGAATACACATGAAAGCCCTTGGAGGGGAAAATAAGAGGGTGGGTGATCATCACCACTTGAACTTTACTCAGTATTGACTCAAAGAGGGAATATATAACCAGTTGAATATGGAAATCTATCTTACCCAAGAGAGAAGTAGGAAGGAAAAATGTGAAGTAAAGTTGGTGGTAAGGACTGAGAATGAAAGGGGAAATGATAATCAAAATCAAAACACTGGTGAGAAGGGAAAGGGTGAAAAAGCAGAAAAACAGCAAGAAGAATATGATGGAGGGAAATACAGAGGTGGTGATCATAATGATTAATGTGAATGGGATGAACTTTCCCATAAAAGAGAAGTAGATAGCAACGTGAATCAAAAATCAGAATTTTACATTAAATTGTTTACAAGAACACATTTGAAGCAGGGAGAGACAATATCTATTATGTTTCAGCTGAAGTTTAAAGTAGCAAATAAAATGAAAAAAACATGCAATTAAAATATCTGAAAAAAAAGCAAATTAAAAATCTCTAATTGAGCAATAAACTGGAAATTCTAAAAAATAAAAGGAGAGATTAATGAGATTGAAAGTGTAAAAAAAACCCAAAAACTTTTGAATGAACAAATCTAAGCAGTTTTTTTTTATTAAAGCTTTTTATGTACAAAACATATGAGTAATTTTTCAACATTGGCTTTTGCAAAACTTTCCATTCCAAATTTTTCTCTCCTTCCCCCCAAACCCTCCCCTAGATGGCAGGTAGTATAATACATGTTAAATATGTTAAAATATATGATAAATCCAATATATGTATTCATATCTATAAAGTTATCTTGAAGAACAAGAAAAATTGGATCTAGAAAGAGAAAAAAAAACCCTAAGAAGGAAAAAAAATGCAAGCAAACATCAACAGAAAGCATTAAAATGCTATGTTGTGGTCCACACTCAGTTCTCACAAGATCTCTTTCTGGGCATATATGGCTTTCTTCATTACTGAACAATAAGAAGTGGTTTGATTCACCTCATTGTTGAAGAGAACCATTTTCATCAGATTGATCATCATATAGACTTGTTGTTGCCATTGTATAATGATTTCCTCATTCTGCTCATTTCATTTAGCATCAATTCATGTAGGTCTCTCCAGGCCTCTCTGAAATTATCTTGTTAGTCATTTCTTACAGAACAACAATATTCCATAACATTCATATACCATAATTTATTTAGCCATTCTCCAATTGATGGGCATTCCTTTAGTTTCCAGTTTCTTGCCATTACAAAAAGGGCTGTCACAAATATTTTTGCCCTTTCCCTCCTTTAAGACACTCCCCTTCTTAGGTACTGGTTTTAAAAACAAGAATAACCACAAAATAGATAAACTATTGTAATTTGGTTTAAAAAAAGAAAACTAATTGTTCAATATTAAAAATCACCAACAATGAATAAGAAATTAAAGCAATGAGAAAGCTTTACTCAATTATATGCTAATAAATTTGCATAAAATTTTTGAATATTTCAGAAAATATGAATTACTTAGATTAGCAGATCATTAAATAGAATGCCTAAATAACCCTATCATAGGAAATGAAATTGAATAAGTCATTAATGAACTCCTTAGGAAAAATTCTCCAGGGCCAAATGAATTCACAGAATGAATTGTACCAAAAATATAGAGAACAATTAATTCCAAGCCTTATAAACTATTTGGAAAAATAGGTAAAGATGAAGAAGATCTAGCAGACTCTTTCTATGAAACAAAGTGGGATTTATGTCAGGAATGCAGGATTGATTCAATATTAAAAAAACCATCAAGATAAATGACCATATCAATACAAAAAACCAAGAGAAATTCTAAGATTACCTCAGTAGATACAGAGAAACCATTTAACAAAATACAACACCCATTCCTTTAAAAAAATGGAAAACATAGGAAAAAAGGGAGCATTTCTAAAAACAAGAAGCAAAAACTATCTAAAACATCAGCATGCATAATGGGAATGACATAGAAAACTTCACAATCAGATTGGGAATGAAGCAAGAACACTTATTAACAGCAGTATTATTCAATATAATAATAGAAATTTTTTCAGAGACAAGATGGCAGAGACTACACAGTTCTTCGTCTGAGCTCTTCCTAGTTTTCCCCAAATCAACACCAGATCAATCCTCAGAACTGATTTTGGAGTGACAGAATACATAAATATTTGGAGTCTAACAAGTTTCCAGCAGAAGATATTTTGGAAGAACTTTAGAAAAGGTATGTTTCAATTGAGCACTAGGGAGGCAGCTGAGCACAGGAATAGCTAAGGGACACAAAGTGGTGTGGTGTCCCCACCAAGGGAATCTACTGGGAGGCTTTTAGCCAAAATACAGCAGCATTGGCTATTTTGTCTTGGATCAGCACTCTAGCTGTGAGACATCCAGTACAACTACAAAAGGCAAATAGTGAGTCCCTGAACCCCAGAATACCACGTGACTTGGCCAAACCCACCCATCAGAGGAAGGAAAACAGCAGCACTGGCCCTAGGGCAGTTTGAAACTTATTTCACTTCTAGAGAAAGCTTGGAACAATTTCCCCTTTGCCCTAAGATAAAACTTTAAACTTTAAAATGAGCAAAAAAGCAAAAAGAACTCTGACCATAGATAGCAATTATGGAGACAGAGAACAGATCTCAAATCCTGAGGACAGTAAATGAAAATCATTCCCTGATGAAGCCTCGAATAGTGATATGAGTTGGTCTCCATTTCACAATGCTTTCTTGGACGAATTCAAAAATGATCTTAAAGGAAAGTTAGAAGAAAACCTGGGGAAAGGAAATGAAACTTAGCAGGAGTGTTTGGAAAATGAAACACAGAAATTATATGAAGAAAACCCTTTTAAAAATAGAGAGAGAAATGGAAAAAGCATATAACTCTATAGAAAATAGATCTGATGAAATGGAAAAAAGAAAACAATTTGTTGAAAAATGGAATTAGAGAAATGGAAAAAAAAAGAACAAAGCACTTCATATGAAAGTTCAATTGGCCAAATGCAAAAGGAAATAAAAAGCTAATTGAAGAAAATAATTAACTAAAAATAAGAATTGAAAGAATGGAAGTGAATGACTCAATGAGACATCAAGATTCAATCCAACAAAATAAAAAAAAAGAAAAAAATGTAAAATACCTCATTGAAAAAATAACTGACCTGGAAAATAGATCTAGGAGAAACAATTTAAGAATTATTGGACTTCCTGAAAACCATCATGAAAAAACGGAATGTAGACAACATCTTTCAGGAGATCATCAAGGAAAAGTTGCCCTGATGTCTTAGAACCAAAGAGTAAAACAGACATTGAAGAAATTCACCAGTGACTCCTTAAAAAAGATCCCCAAATGAAATCTCCAAGAAATATTGTAGCTAAATTTCAGAATTATCTGATCAAGGAGAAAATATTGCTAGGAGCCAGAAAAAAAAATGTGGAGTCATGATCAGGATTTCCCAGGAACTACCAGCTTCTAATTTAAAGGACCGAAAAACCTGGAATATGATATTCTGAAGGGCAAAAAAAACTTTTTTTTAATTTTATTTTTATTAAAGCTTTTTATCTGCAAAAACATATGTATGGGTAATTCTTCAACAATGACGCTTACAAAGCTTTCCCTTACAAATTTTTCCCCTAGTCTCCAACCTTCCCCTAGATGGCAGGAAGTCCACTACATTTTAATTATGTTAAAATACTTGACACATCAAATATATGTATACATATTTCCAAACTTATCTTGTTGTGCATGAAAAATCATATCTATAAGAAAAAAATTCTAAGAAAGGAAACAAAATGCAAGCAAACATCAATAGTGAGCGGGAAAATGTTTTGTTGTGGTCCACATTTCATATCCCTCTCTCTGGGTGTATATGGATTTCCTCATTGAACAATTGGAACTGGTTTGAAACATTTCATTGTTGAAGAGAGCCATATCCATCGGAACTGATTATCATATAGTATTCTTGCCATGTAGAATGATCTCCTGCTTCTGCTCATTTTGCTCAGCATCAGTTCATGCAAGTCTCTCCAGCCCTCTCTGAAATCATCCTGCTGGCTCTTTCTTATAGAACAATTATATTTCATATAATTTTATAGGGGGCGGAGCCAAGATGGTGAAGTGCAGACAGCATTCTCTGTGAGCTCCTGAGACCTTCCCTCAGACCCAGACAAATTGGGCCTCTGAACTGATTTTGGAGTGAGGCCTCCACCAAACACTTGGACTACAAAGCACTTCTATCAACAATCTACTTTGAAAAAACTCTGGAGAAGGTTAGCCACAGGGGATCAGCCGCTGGCCGTGATCAGATGCCAGCACGCCTGGGGGGGGAAGTTGTACAGAGGCGGGTTTTAGGCACCCAGAAAGCCCCTGGGAGATGCCTGGGCCACTTTGCTCTGCTTGCAGGCAGGTGCTTTGGCAGATCTGCCTTTGGAAAAAGGTGGATTGAGAGTGGCTGAAAATGTGGTCCTACTGAGGATTTAGCTGCTCAGCCTCAGACCGGGAGTCAACTCAGCAAACTGCCCCAGGGCAAATTGAAACTGGTGCAGAGTCCCCTGCTGGTGACTGATACCTCAGCTCAAAATCATGAGTAAGAAGCAGAAGAGAGCTCTCACCATACACAGCTTCTACGGAGAAAAAGTAGAGCAGACCCCAGATCCTGAGATGCTGAAAACAATCCGAGATGAAGCCACAAAGGTGGACTTAAGCTGGTCTCCCTTTCAGAAGGATTACCTGGAAGATTGCATAAGGAATCTTAAAAGAGAGCTAGAAGAATAATGGGGAAATAAATTGAGATCAGTGCAACAGAGATATCAAAAACTAGAAAACAGGACTGGTGAATTGGAAAAAAGAAAACAATTCACTGAAAACAAAATTGATGAATTGGAAAAAGAAAAAAATTCACAGAAAAATAAAATTGGTGAATTGGAAAAAATCACCAATTCACTGCAAAATAAAAATGGTGAATTGGAAAAAGACAACAATTCACTGAAAAACAAATTGGTGAATTGGAAAAAGACAACAATTCACTGAAAAATAAAACTGGCAAAATGGAAAAAGAATACATTGAATCAAGAAATTCAATTGGCCAGTTACAAAAGGAGCTAAAAAAAGATAACTGAAGGAAATAACATTTTAAAAATTAAAATTGAACAAATAGAAGTAAATGACTCAATAAAACTTCAAGAATCAGACAAAAACAAAAAAAAATGAAAAAATAGGAGAAAATATGAATTATCTTCTAGGAAAAACAACTAACTTGAAAAACAGATCCAGGAGAGATAATCTAAGGATTATCGGACTCCCTGAAAGTCATGATGAAAAAAAAAAGAACCTTGATGCTATCTTCCAGGAAATCATGAAAGAGAATTGCCCTGATGTTTTAGAATCAGAAGGCAAAATTGGCATTGAAAGAATTCTTCGATCACCTCCAGAAAGAGACCCCAAAATTAAAACCCCAAGGAATATTGTGGCCAAATTTCAGGACTATCACACCAAGGAAAAGATATTGCAAACAGCTAGAAAAAAAACAGTTCAAATACTGAGGAACTGTAATTAGAATTACACAGGATCTGTCAGCTTCCACTTTAAAGGATCGAAGGGCCTGGAACCAGATATTCCGAAAGGCAAAAGAACTTGGATTACAGCCAAGAATAAATTATCCAGCTAGAATGAGCATCATCTTCCAGGGAAGAATATGGTCATTCAATGATACAGGAGAATTTCACCTATTTCCAATGAAAAGAACATCGGAACAAAAAATTTGACCTCCAAATAGAGAACTCAAGAGAAGCATAAAAAGGTGAAAGGGAAAACACTTGAGAACTATATTTCTACTATAGGTATCCTTAAAGAATGGCAGCATAATTTGATTTTTCTTTGATAATAATGGAAAAAAAATTAGAGGTGGAAGGGATACCATACTGAAAAAGAAAAAGGGGGGATGGGGGAAAGGAGGCAAAATAAAGTAAAAATAAAGGAGGTAAAATAAGGCAAAATCTCATAAAGAGACATAGAAGATCTAATATAATTGAGGGAAAGAAGGGAGGGCAATGAGTATTGTGTAAACCTTACTCTCATTAGATTGGACTCTAAGAGAGTATATCAGACACATTTGGCTTCAAAGAAAGCACTGACCCTCCTTGTGGGAAGGTAGGGGGGAGGGGAGAAAAGGAAAGGGATAAACCAAAAGAAGGATTAGGGGAAAGGTATAAAGGGGAGGGAGGGACTATAAAGGGAGGAGGATTATTGGTGGGAAATGGTCATCAAGAGCAAAGTACTGGGGAGGGGGAAAGGAGAGAGGGGAAAGGGAAGAGAAAATCATAACTCTGGGTAACTAAGATGGCAGGGAATACAGATATAGTTATTTTAACTGTAAATGTGAACGGGATGAACTCTCCCATAAAATGGAAGCGGGTAGCGGACTGGATTAAAAGCCAAAATCCTACAATATGTTGTTTATAAGAAACACATCTAAAGCATAGAGATACATACAGAGTGAAGATAAAGGGCTGCAGCAGAATCTTCTATGCTTCAGGTGAACAAAGAAAGGCAGGGGTAGCAATCCTCATCTCAGATCAAGTAAAAAGAAAAATAGATCTAATTAAAAGAGATAAGGAAGGAAACTATTTTAGTAAAGGTTTCCATAGACAATGAAGCAGTATCAATACTTAACATATATGCACCAAGTGGTATAGCATCCAAATTCCTAGAGGAGAAGTTAAGAGAGATGCAAGGAGAAATAGACAGTAAGACTATACTAGTGGGGGATCTCAACCTTGCTCTCTCAGAATTAGATAAATCAAATCACAAAATAAATAAGAAAGAACTTAGGGAGGTTAACAAAAGGCTAGAAAAGTTAGGTATGATAGATCTCTGGAGGAAATTGAATGGTGATAGAAGGGAGTATACTTTTTTCTCAGGGGTTCATGGAACTTATACAAAAATTGATCACGTGTTAGGGCATAAAAACCTCAAAATCAAATGCAGAAAAGCAGAAATAGTAAATGCATCCTTCTCAGATCATGATGCAATAAAACTCACATGTAATATAAGGCCAGGGGAAAATAGACCACAAGTTATTTGGAAATTAAATAATCTAATCCTGAAGAACGAATGGGTGAAAGAGCAAATTATAGACACAATCGAAAATTTCATCCAGGAGAATGACAACAATGAGACAACATACTAAAATTTGTGGGACATGGCTAAAGCGGTTATAAGGGGTAATTTTATATCTCTAGATGCTTACTTGCATAAAACAGAGAAAGAGAAGATCAATGAACTGGGCTTACAATTAAAAAAGCTAGAAAAAGACAAAATTAAAAACTCTCAATTAAATATCAAATTGGAAATTCGGAAAATTAAAGGGGAGATCAATAAAATTGAAA
>JAJPUD010031544.1:0-12469 GCA_023553655.1 Myrmecobius fasciatus | reverse complement strand
CTCAATTCATTTCCCTATTTTTCTTCTAACTCTCTTTTGAGATTCTTCATGCAATCTTCCAGGAAAGCCTTGTGAAATGGGGACCAGTTCATATCTGCCTTTGTGGCTTCTTCTGGAGTTGCTTTCCCTTTAGGAAGCTCAGGATCTGAGATCTACCCTCCTTTCTCTCCATAAAAGCTGTCTATGTTGAGAGTTCTTTTCTGTTTCTTACTGATTTTTTAGAGCTTGGGTTCTGTTTAAAGCAGAGGATCGGCAGCTGCTTCAGTTTGCCCTGGGGCACTTTAGCTGATTGACTTCTGGTGCTGGGCTTTCTGGGCTAGGACCTGTGCCTGAAGTGGGTTACAATTTACCTTCTACTAAACGCAGATCTGCCAAAGCACCTGCCTGTAAGCAGAGCAAAGGGGTCCAAGGGTCTCCCAGGGGTTTCCCAGTTGCTTTGAATCTGCCACACCATCTCAGCCCCGGACTCCTGCTCTGGTTGCTCGCTGCTGCCTGAGTGCAGCAAAACGCCCTGTCCCCTGCCCATTTGAGACATACCTGCTCCAAAGTTCTTCCAAAGTAACTTTTGCTGGAAATGTGTTGTACTCCAAGTATTTTGGGGGAGCCTTCACTCCAGAATCAGTTCAGACGCTTAATCTGCTGTTGGTTTGAGAGAAGATCAGAGAAGGTCACAGAGATTCATGTATGCACTCTGCCATCTTGGCTCTGTCCCCCGCTGTTTTCATTGATTTAGCCAAATTTTTTTGTTACTGTTAGTTGTGAGGACTTGTGGAAGAGCATGGCAAAATTTGTTGGCCTGGAGAAATTCGTCAGTATTATATAACTGTTCTATGATGGCATGCTTTCATAGCTTTGGGTTAATGAACAAGGCAATCATTCTTTTCCATTCACCAGTGGAGTGAAACCAAGTTGTCTGTTTGCTCCCATTCATTTTATTATAATGTTTTCATACATATTAACAGATGCCTTCAATGGGATTGGAAACAGCCTCAAGGTCAACTACTACACAAATAGCAAATCATTTAACTTGAAAAGGCAACAAGCCAAGGCTAAAGGGGAGGGAGATTTGGCTTGTGAGTTGAGGGTAAGTAGATTTTTCTTCACAGATGATTGCATCCTTAATGTGGCCTCTAAAGGTAAGATGTAACAAAGGATGACATTTAAAAGGCATATCTTATGCTGCAAATTTGTGGTTAGAATGGTGTAGTCCTGCCAAAACACGGTATCTGATAGGAAAAATTATATTGAATGACTTAAAGCTTAGAATGAATTAAGACTTAAAAATCTATTTTGTTCATTGTTTGTTACCTCTTTAGGATTATTACATCAAAAGCGCCAAATGCACAGTCAGTAAGTTGCAAGCAGTCTGCAATCCTTTTGAACAGATTAAAATGTAATTGAGAAATTCTTAACAAAATAAATAAAAATACAACAAATATAGACATATAAAAATAGTGTTCCCTTTTTATTTTTTGAATTTTATATGATGAAAACATTTGAAATCAACTTATTTCTTGTACATAATTATTTTTAGAGCACTTTGAAAGTGGGAGAGATTCAGGAACAGAGTGTTGTCCTTCATCTTGTTCATCACATGAACCTCTCCCATGTATGTGGATCAAATTGCTGAAGAAATACACAGTAGTAAGTAGGAAGTTCCCATGAGTGTTTGTACTAAGCTCCTGGAAAACATAGCCTCCCATCTTTTCTAAAGGGTGGTAAAGATGAAAAGATTCTTTTAAGAGCAAGACAGGAAAAAATGTCAGGAGAGCAAATAATTGGATGATAATGATAAATGAAAAAAAAATTACCTACCAGATATTTATATGTGTCTATTGCGTTAAAACAAAATGCAATCTTTTTTGATGAAAATGACATGAAAAAATTTAGGTGCATCACACAATGTCAGATTTTTAAAGACTTAAGAAGTGAACTTGTGTGGGGTTGGGGGCAGAGCCAAAATGGCGCTGTGAAGACTCTGTATCCTCCTCTGACCTTCTTTCATATCAATAGTAAAATAAACCTCTGAACTGATCTTTAAGTCAATGAACAAGGAAATATTTGGACTACGAAACACTGCTTCCTGAAGTTACCTTTGAAGAGCTTCATAGCAAGTTTGTTTCAGTCGGGCAGCAGGCGTGAGCAGTTTGCTGGGCTTCTGGGAGACAGGGCAGAAAACTGAGCGGGACTCAGCTCAGTGGGGCAGAAACTCCAAACACCCAGGAAGTGTATCTGAGGCACTCAGCACACTCTGCCCAGATTGTGGGCAGGTGCTTTGGCAGATTAGCCTTTTATAAGGAGTAAATTAGACCCCTCTGCAAACACAAAGTCCTAGCCCTACCAGCCCAGCACTGGAAGTTAATTATCCGAATTACCCCAGGGCAAATTACCAGAGGTGCCACTTCTCTCGGCTTTAAACAGGCCCCAAGCTTTCTAAAAATGAGTAAGAAGCAGAAGAGAGCTCTCACCATTAACATAGACAGCTTATATAGAGAGAAAGAAGGGCAAATGCCAGATCCTGAGGTTCCTATTGGCAAAGCAACTCCAGAGGAAGCCATCAAAGGAGATATGACCTGGTCCCCATTTCACAAGGCTTTCCTGGAAGACTGCATAAAGAATCTCAAAAGAGAGTTGGATGAGAAATGGGGAAAAGAATTGAGGTCAGTGCAAGAAGCCCTCCAAAAGAGATATGATAAAGACACCAATTTACTGAAAAACAAAATTGGGGAATTGGAAATAGACAACAATGCACTGAAAAACAAAATTGGTGAAGTGGAAAAAGTTATGCAATGAACAAATTGGCCAGTTACAAAAGGAGCTGAAAAAGGTGACCGAAGAAAACAACACATTAGCAATAAGAATTGAACAAATGCAAATGAATGACTCAATAATACTTCAAGAATCAGTCAAACAAAAACAAAAATATGAAATATCTCCCAGGAAAAACAACTTACTTGGAAAATAGATCTAGGAGAGACAATCTAAGGATTATTGGACTTCCTGAAAGCCATGATGAAAAAAGGAATCTAAACACTATCTTCCAGGAAATCCTGAAAGAAAACTGCCCTGAGGTTGTAGAATCAGAAGGCAAAATCACCATAGAAATAATTCACCAATCACCTCCTGAAAGAGACCCCAAAATTAAATCCCCAAGAAATATCATAGCTAAATTTCAGGACTATTACACAAAAGAAAAGATATTGCTAGCAGCTAGAAAGAAACAATTCAAATAACAAGGTTCTATAATTAGAATCACACGATCTGTCAGCCTCCACATTGAAGGATTGGAGGGTCTGTAACCAGATATTCTGAAAGGCAAAGGAACTTAGATTACAGCCAAGAATAACCTATCCAGCTAGAATGAGCATTATCCTCCAGTGAAGAAGATGTTCATTTAATGATATAGGTGAATTTCACCTATTTCTAATGAAAAGACCAGATAGGAACAAAAAATTTGACCTCCAAATACGGAACTTAAGAGAAGCATAAAAAGGTGAAAAGGAAAGGACTCTTGAGAACATTATTTCTACTGTGGGTATCCTTAAAGAATGGGGTATAATTTGATTTTACTTTAATAATGATGGAAAAGAAATTAGAGGTGGAAGAGATGTCATACTTAAAGATTGGGAGTATAATTTGATATTACTTCGATAATATGAAAAAGAAAACTAGAGTGGGAAAGGCTATCATACTAGGGAAAAGAGGGAAAAGGTGGTAAAATAAGGTTTAAAAAGGAGGTAAAAATAAGGCAAAATCTCATAAAGAGGCAAAGAAAACCTAATATAATTGAGGGAAAGAAGAGAGGGAGATGAGCATTGTGTAAATTTTACTCTCATCAGACTGGGCTCTAAAAGTGTATATCAGACACATGTGGTTTCCAAGAGAAACGTGTCCCTCCTTATAGGGAAGTGGAAGGGAAAGGAGGAAAAGAAAGGGGTAGACTAATAGAAAGGGAAAAAGAAGAATCAGGGGAAAGGAGTAAAAAAAGGGGGAGGGGCTATTAAGGAGGAAGGATTGTTTGAAAGAGGGGGTTATCAAAATCAAAATACTTAAGAAGGGGGAAGGGAGAAAGGGGAAAGGAAAGGGAAAAACATGACTTGGGTAAATAAGATGGCAGGAAATAAAGAATTAGTTATTCTAACTGTGAATGTGAATGGGATGAACTCTCCCATAAAGCAGAAGCAGATAGCAGACTGGATTAAAAACCAGAATCCCACAATATGTTGTCTACAAGAAACACATCTAAAGCATAGTGACATACAGGATGAAGGTAAAAGGCTGGGGCAGAACCTATTATGCTTCAGGTGAACAAAAAAAGGCAGGGGTAGCAATCCTGATATCAGATCAAGTAAAAGCAAAGGTAGATCTAATCAAAAGAGATAATGAAGGAAACTATATTTTATTAAAGGGTACCATAGATAATATAGCAATATCAATACTAAATATATATGTACCAAGTGCAATAGCATCCAAATTCCTAGGGGAGAAATTAAGAGAGATGCAAGAAGAAATAGACGGCCAAACTATACTAGTGGGGGATCTCAACTTGCTCTCTCAGAATTAAATTAATCAAACCAAAAATTAAATAAAGAAATTAGGGAGGTAAACAAATTGTTAGAAAAGTTAGGTATGATAGATCTTTGGAGAAAAGTGAATGGAGAGAATAAAGAGTTTATTTTTTTCTCTGTGGTTCATAGAAATTATACAAAAAGTGACCATGTGTTAGGGCATAAAAACCTCAAAATCAAATGCAGAAAGGCAGAAATAGTAAAAGCATCTTTTTCAGATCATGATACAATAAAAATCACATGGAATAAAAGGCCAGGAGAAAATAAACCAAAAGGTAAATGGAAATTAACTAATCTAATCCTGAAGAATAAATGTATGAAAGAGCAAATCATAGACCAAATCAATAATTTCATCCAGGAGAATGACAATAAGTAGACAACATACCAAAATTTGTAGGATACGGCCAAAGTGGTTATAAGGGGAAATTTTATATCTCCAGATGATTACCTGCATAAAATAGAGAAAGAAAACATCAATGAATTGGGTTTATATTAAAAAACTAGAAAAAGAACAAATTAAAAACCCTCAATTAAATACCAAATTGGAAATTCTAAAAATAAAAGGAGAAATTAATAAAATTGAAAATAAGAAAACTATTGAATTAATAAATAAAACTAAGAGTTGGTTTTATGAAAAAACCAACAAAATAGATAAGCCTTTAGTTAATTGGATTAGAAAAAGGAAAGAGGAAAATCAAATTGTATGTCTCAAAAGTGATAAGGGAGAACTTTCCTCCAATGAAGAGGAAATTAGAGTAACAATTAGGAATCACTTTGTCCAAATTATGCCAGTAAATTTGATAATCTAAATGAAATGGAGGAATATCTACAAAAATATAGATTTCCCAGGTTAACAGAAGAGGAAATAAATTATTTAAATAGCCTCATTTTAGAAAAAAAGAAATAGAACAAGCATATTAACCAATTCCCTAAGAAGAAATCTCCAGGGCCCGATGGGTTGACATGTGAATTCCACCAACCATTCAAAGATCAATTAATTCCAATATAATATAAACTATTTGAAAAAATAGGGGAAGTAGGTATACTACCAAATTCCTTCTATGATACGAATATGGTGCTGATAGCTAAACCAGGTAGGGTGAAAACAGAGAAAGAAAACTTTAGACCAATTTCCCTAATGAATATTGATGCAAAAATTTTAAATATTAGCAAAGAGATTACAGAAAGTCATCCCCAGGATAGTACATTATGGCCAAGTAGAATTTATACCAGGAATGTAGGGCTTATTCAATATTAGGAAAACTATCAGCATAATCAATTATATTAATAACCAAACTAACAAAAATCATATGATTATTACAATAGATGCAGAAAAAGCCTTTGATAAAATCCAACACCCATTCCTATTAAAAAACACTAGAGAGTATAGGAATAAATGGGCTTTTCCTTAAAATGATTAGTAGCATCTACCTAAAACCATCAGCAAGCATTGTATGTAATGGAGACAAATTAGAACCATTCCCAATAAGATCAGGAGTGAAACAAGGCTGCCTACTGTCACCATTATTATTTAATATTGTATTAGAAATGTTAGCTTTGGCAGTAAGAGAAGAAAAAGAGATAAAAGGAATTAGAATAGGTAATGAGGAAACCAAATTATCACTCTTTGCAGATGACATGATGGTATACTTAGAGAACCCTAGAGACTCAATTAAAAAACTACTAGAAACAATTCAAAACTTTAGCAAAGTTGCAGGATTCAAAATTAATCCACATAAATCATCAGCATTTTTATGTTTTTACCAACAAAGTTCAGCAGCAAGAGTTACAAAAAGAAATTCCATTCAAAATAACGGATGATAGTATAAAATATTTGGATATCAATCGGCCAAGGAAAAGTCAGAAACTATATGAACCAAACTACAAAACACTTTTCACACAAATAAAAGCAGACCTAATCAATTGGAAAAACATTAAGTGCTCATGGGTAGGACGAGCAAATATAATAAAAATGACAATACTACCCAAACTCATCTACTTATTTAGTGCCATACCAATCAAACTCCCAAAAAATTATTTTTCAGTTCTAGATAAAAAACAGTAGCAAAGTTCATTTGGAAGAACAAAAGGTCAAGATTTTCAAGGGAATTAATGGAAAAAAAAAAGGCTGATGAAGGTGGCCTTGCTGTACCAGTTCTAAAACTGTATTATCAAGTAGCGGTCATCAAAACCATTTGGCACTGGCTGATAAATAGAATAGTCGATCAGTGGCATAGAATAGAATCACAGGACAATCTAGGCAATAACTATAGTAATTTAGAGTTTGGTAAACCTAAAGACCCCCGCTTTTGGGAGAAGTACTCACTATTTGGCCAAAACTGCTGGCAAAATTGGAAACTACTATGGAAGAAATTAGGGCTTGGCCCATACCTAACATCACATACCAAGATAAGATCTAAATGGGTTCATGATCTAGATATAAAGAGTGATATTGTAAGCAAATTAGAGGAACGTAGTATAGTTTACCTCTCAGACCTGTGGAGATGGAATAAAGTTATGTGCAAAGAAGACTTGGAACTCTTAACTGAACACCAGATAGATAATTTTGATTATATTAAGTTAAAAAGTTTTTGTACAAACCAAACTAATGCAGACAAGATTATGAGGGAAGCAACAAATTGGGAAATCATCTTTACATTTAAGGGTTCTGATAAAGGCCTTATTTTTATAAAATATAGAGAATTGTGTCATATGTATAAGAATTCAAGCCACTTTCCAATCGATAAATGGTCAAAGGATATAAACAGACAATTTTCAAATGATGAAATTAAAACCATTTCTAGTCATATAAAAAAGGTGCTCCAAATCACTATTAATCAGAGAAATGCAAATTAAGACAACTCTGAGGTACCACTACACACCTGTCAGATTGGCTAAAATGACAGGAAAAGATAATGACGAATGTTGGAGCAAATGTGGGAAAACTGGGACATTGATACATTGTTGGTGGAACTGTGAACGGATCCAACCATTCTGGAGAGCAATTTGGAACTATGCTCAAAAAGCTTTTGGGTTATGCATACCCTTTGACCCAGCAGTGTTTCTATTGGAGGAAAGGGCCTCACATGTGCAAGAATGTTTGTGGCAGCCCTTTTTTGTAGTGGCTAGAAACTGGAAAGTGAATGGATGTCCATCGATTGGAGAATGGCTGAATAAATTACAGTATATGAATGTTATGGAATATTATTGTTCTGTAAGAAACGACCAGCAAGATGATTTCAGGGAGGCCTGGAGGAACTGGCATGAACTGATGCTAAGCAAAGTGTGCAGAACCAGGAGATCATTATACATGGCAACAACACTATATGATGATTAATTCTGATGTACATGACCCTCTTCAACAATGAAATGTTTCAAACCAGTTCTAACTGTTCAGTAAAGAAGGACATGTACATCCAGAGAAAGGAATATTAGATATGGACTACAACATATCATTTCCATGATCTCTATCGATGTTTCCTTGCATTGGGTTTCCTTTTGCAGATATTTTTTGTTCATGTAGATACAATTCTTCTTACACAGCAAGATAAGTTTGGAAATATGTATACATATATTTGACTTGTCAAGTATTTTAATATAATTAATATGTATTGGATTTCCTCCCATTTAGGGGAGGGAAGTGGACTAGGGGCGAAATTTGTAGTGGAGGGCTTTGTAAGGGTCAATGTTGAAGAACTACCCATACATATGTTATACAAATAAAAAGTTTTAATTAAAAAAATTTTAAAAAAATAAAAAAAGAAGTGAACTTGTTCAACTTATACCCAAAAAAGATTCCCCAATGCAATATACCCAAGACTTTTAGTAATAGGGAATCCGGGACTTATCAAAACAATCACTTCCATTTTTGGTTATCTTATTTGCTTATCCTAATAGCAAATTGATGTATGCCTCTGATTTTTTTAATTGAAGTTTTTTTTTTAATTTTCAAAATATATGTCTTTTGCAAAACCTTGTGTTCCAAATTTCTCCCATTCTTTCCCCCCTCCCCTAGAGGGCAACTAATCTATGTTAAACACATTAAAATATATGTCAATTTTATTATATGTATACATATTTATACAATTATCTTGCTGCACAAAAAAGTAGATCAAAAAGGAAAAAAATAAGAAAACAAAATTCAAGTGAATAACAATAGAATGAGTGAAAATGCTATGTTGTGGTCCACACTTAGTTCCCACAGCCCCCTCTCTGGATATAGATGGCTCTCTTCATCAGGAGATCATTGGAACTGATTTCAATCATCTCATTGTTAAAAAGAGCCACATCCATCAGAATAGATAATCATGTTATCTTGTTGTTATCGTATGCAATTTTCTCCTGGTTCTGCTCACTTCACTTAGCATCAGTTCATGTAAGTTTCTCCAGGCCACTCTGAAATCATCCTGCTGATTGTTTCTTATAGAACAATAATATACCATAGCATTCATATACCATAACTCATTTAGCCATTCTTCAAAAAATCCACTGTTTCCAGTTTTTTGCAAATACAAAAAGGAGACTTCCTTCCGGGGGTGGAGCCATGGTGGCGGAGATCAGACAGGATTCTCTGTAACCTCCTCTAACCTCCCCTCAAACCAACAAAATATGAAGCCTCTAGACTGATTCTGAAGCAAAAAAATCCACAATATCCGGAGAACAACACGATTCTAGAAGAAGATACTCTGGAAGAACCTCAAAACAGGTCTGTTTTAATGGGGTAGGGGGTGGCCTACTGAACCCAGACTTCAGCGCAGGGAGACCGGGGCAGGGAGCTGGAGCAGGAAGCTGGAACAGGAGTCGGAACAGGAGTGGGAGCGTTGTGCTTTTCACACACCTGGGAGTCTTCTGCGGGCCTCTTGGAACAATTTGTCCTGATTGTGGGCAGGTGGTTTGGAGGGTCTGCCTTTTGAGGGGGATAGATTGTGAACCACTGAACCCCTGATGAGCATCTTAACTAGCTGCCATTACACAGCACCTTAAAGCAATCAATCAAACAACAGGTCTGATAAGCACCAGAAATAATTCAATCAGCAGAGTTGCCCAGCCCCTGACATAATTCAATCAGCAGAACTGCCCAGTTCCTGAAATAACTCAATCAGCAGAAGTGCCCCAGGGCAAATTAAAGCAGCTGTCCCACCTTTGCCCTAAACAGACCTCACACCTTTAAAAAAAAATGAATAAAAAACCAAAAAGAGCTCTCACCATAGACAACTTTTATGGAGAGAGGGAAGAACAGACCTCAAATCCTGAGGCCCCTAAAGGTAAAGCAACTCCAGAAAAAGCCCCAAAGAGAGACATAAATTGGTCTCCATGTCACAAGGCTTTCTTTGAAGATTGCATAAAAAATCTTAAAAGAGAGTTAGAAGAAACATGGGGAAACGAAATGAGATCACTGCAAAATAAAATAGAAAAAATGGAAAAAGAATACAGTGAACAAAAAAATGTAATTGGTCAATTGCAAAAGGAACTAAAAACAGTAACTGAAGAAAATAAGACATTAAAAATTAGAATCGAACAATTGGAAATGAATGACTCATCAAGACTTCAAGAATCAGTTGAACAAAAACAAAAAAATGAAAAGATAGAGAAAAACATGAAATATCTCCTAGGAAAAACAACTGACCTGGAAAATAGATCTAGGAGAGACAATCTAAGGATTATAGGGCTTCCTGAAAGCCATGATGAAAAAAAGAACCTGGACACTATATTCCAGGAAATCATAAAAGAAAACTGCCCTGATATTTTACACCCAGAAGGCAAAATACTCCTTGAAACAATCCACCGATCACCTCCTGAAAGAAACCCAAAAATTAAGTCCCCCAGAAATATCGTGGCTAAATTCCAGAACTATCATACCAAGGAAAAGATATTACAAGAAGCCAGAAAGAAACAATTTAAATATTGGGGAGCTACAATTAGGATCACACAGGACCTAGCAGCTTCTACTTTGAAGGATCGAAGGGCCTGGAATCAGATATTCCAAAGGGCAAAGGAACTTGGATTACAGCCAAGAATAAGTTACCCAGCTAGAATGAGCATTATCTTCCAGGGAAGAAGATGGTCTTTCAATGATATAGGAGAATTTCACCTATTTCTACTGAAAAGACCAGAACTGAAAAAAAAATTTGATCTACAAACACAGAACACAAGAGAAACATAAAAAGGTAACAAGAAAAAATAACTCTTGAGAACTATATTTATGTTATAGATACTTATAGAATGAGGGTTGATTTTATGAATTGATTATTACATTATGATTATGATATGATTACTGTGATTTTATGATTATTATCATATGATTACTGTGATTTTATGATTATTATTATATGTTTATTGTGATTTTATGAATCTTATGATATGATAAACTGAAAAAGAAATTAGAGGTAGAAAAGGGATAACACTGGAAGAAGAGGAAAAGGAGGTAAAATAAGGGAAATTACATCTCATGTAGAGGCAAAGAAAACCTATAATGATTGAGGGGAGAAAAGGGAGGGGAATGAGAATTGGGTTAATCTCCGTCTCATCAGATTTGGCTCAGAGGGAATAATAGACATACTTATAAGGAAACTGGAGGGAAAGGGGAGAAAAAGGGGGTGGGTGGGGCTATAAAGGGGAAGGATTGTTTGAGGGAAGTGGTTTTCAAAAGCAAAATACTAGGGAGGAGGGAAAGGGGATAAGAAAGAGAAAAGCATAAGCTAGGGTAAATAAGATGGCAGGAAATACAGAATTAGTTATTTTAACTGTGAATGTGAATGGAATGAACTCTCCCTTAAAGCAGAAGCAGATAGCAGAGTGGATTAAAAACCAGAACCCAACAATATGTTGTATACAAGAAACACATCTAAAACATAGAGATACATACAGGGTGAAGGTAAAAGGCTGGAGCAGAATCTATTATGCTTCAGGTGAACAAAAAAAAGCAGGGGTAGCAATCCTGATCTCAGACCAAGTAAAAGCAAAGATAGACTTAATTAAAAGAGACAAAGAAGGAAATTATATCTTCCTAAAGGGTACCATAGATGATGAAGCAATATCAATACTAAACATATATGCACCAAGTGGTATAGCATGGAAATTCCTAGAGGAAAAGTTCAGAGAGATGCAAGAAGAAATAGACAGCAAAACTATAATAGTGGGGGATCTCAACCTCCCTCTCTCAGAACTTGATAAATCAAACCACAAAATAAATAAGAAAGAAGTTAAGGAGGTAAACAAAATGTTAGAAAAGTTAGGTATGATAGATCTTTGGAGGAAATTAAATGGAGACAGAAAGGAGTTTACTTTTTTCTCAGCAGTCCATGGAACTTATACAAAAATTGACCATGTGTTAGGACACAAAAACCTCAAAATCAAATGCAGGAAGGCAGAAATAATAAATGCATTTTTTTCAGATCATGACGGAATAAAAATCACATGCAATATAAGGCCAGCAGAAAATACACCAAAAACCAATTGGAAACTAAATAATTTTATCCTAAAGAATGAATGGGTGAAACAGCAAATTACAGTCACAATTACTAATTTCATTCAAGAGAATGACAATAATGAGACCACATACCAAAATTTGTGGGATACAGCCAAAGCGGTAATAAGGGGAAATTTTATATCTCTAGATGCTTATTTGCATAAAATAGAAAAAGAGAAAATCAATGAATTGGGCTTGCAACTAAAAAAGCTAGAGAAAGAACAAATTAAAAACCCCCAATCAAATACCAAACTTGAAATCCTAAAAATAAAAGGAGAGATTAGTAAAATTGAAAGTAAAAAAACTATTGAATTAATAAATAAAACTAAAAGTTGGTTTTATGAAAAAACCAACAAAATAGATAAACCTCTAGTTAATTTAATTAGAAAAAGGAAAGAGGAAAATCAAATTGTTAGTCTCAAAAATGAAAAGG
>JAJPUD010031543.1:908-12469 GCA_023553655.1 Myrmecobius fasciatus | reverse complement strand
CATTTATTATTTCTGCCTTCCTGCATTTGATTTTGAGGTTTTTGTGTCCTAACACATGGTCAATTTTTGTATAAGTTCCATGGACTGCTGAGAAAAAAGTAAACTCCTTTCTGTCTCCATTTAATTTCCTCCAAAGATCTATCATACCTAACTTTTCTAACATTTTGTTTACCTCCTTAACTTCTTTCTTATTTATTTTGTGGTTTGATTTATCAAGTCTGAGAGAGGGAGGTTGAGATCCCCCACTATTATAGTTTTGCTGTCTATTTCTTCTTGCATCTCTCTGAACCTTTCCTCTAGGAATTTCCATGCTATACCACTTGGTGCATATATGTTTAGTATTGCTATTGCTTCATCATCTATGGTACCCTTTAGGAAGATATAATTTCCTTCTTTGTCTCTTTTAATTAAGTCTACCTTTGCTTTTACTTGGTCTGAGATCAGGATTGCTACCCCTGCTTTTTTTTTGTTCACCTGAAGCATAATCGATTCTGCTCCAGCCTTTTACCTTCACCCTGTATGTATCTCTATGTTTTAGATGTGTTTCTTGTATACAACATATTGTTGGATTCTGGTTTTTAATCCAATCTGCTATCTGCTTCTGCTTTAAGGGAGAGTTCATTCCATTCACATTCACAGTTAAAATAACTAATTCTGTATTTCCTGCCATCTTATTTACCCTAGCTTATGCTTTTCTCTTTCTTATCCCCTTTCCCTCCTCCCTACTATTTTGCTTTTGAAAACCACTTCCCTCAAACAATCCTTCCCCTTTAGAGCCCCACCCACCCCTAACATTTCTAACACAATATTAAATAATAATGGTGACAGTGGGCAGCCTTGTTTCACTCCTGATCTTATTGGGAATTGTTCTATTTTGACTCCATTACATATGATGCTTGCTGATGGTTCTAAGTAGATAGTACTAATCATTTTAAGGAAAAGCCCATTTATTCCTATATTCTGTAGTGTTTTTAATAGGAATGGGTGCTGGATTTTATCAAAAGCTTTTTCTGTGTCTATTGAAATAATCATATGTTTTTGTTAATTTGCTTATTAATATAATTGATTATGCTGATAATTTTCTTAATATTTACCCAGTCCTTCATTCCTGGTGTAAATCCTACTTGGCCATAGTCTATTATCCTGGGAATAACATTCTGTAATCTCATTGCTAATATCTTATTTCAAATTTTTGCAGCAATATTCATCAGCGAAATTGGTCTATAGTTTTCTTTTTCTGTTTTCTTCCTACCTGATTTAGCTAGGCCACCACATCGGTATCATAGAAGGAATTTGGTAGTACAACTTCTTCCCCTATTTTAAATAATTTATATAGTATTGGAATTAATTGTTCTTTGTATGTTTGGTCGAATTCACATGTAAATCCATCTGGCCCTGGAGATTTTTTCTTAGGGAGTCGATTAATCGCTTGTTCTATTTCTTTTTTTCTAAAATGTGGCTATTTAAATAATTTATTTACTCTTTTGTTAATCTGGAAATCTATATTTTTGTAAATATTCCTCCATTTCATTTAGATTATCAAACTTAGTGGCATAAGGTTGGGCAAAGTAACTCCTAATTATTGCTCTAATTTCCTCTTCATTGGAGGAAAGTTCTCCCTTATCATTCTTGAGACTAACAATTTGATTTTACTCTTTCCTTTTTCCAATCAAATTAACTAAAGGCTTATCTATTTTGTCTTTTTTTCATAAAATCAACTCTTAGTTTTATTGATTAATTCAATACTTTTCTTATTTTCAATTTTATTAATTTCTCCTTTTATTTTTAGCATTTCCAATTTGGTATTTAATTGAGGTTTTTTAATTTGTTCTTTTTCTAGTTTTTTTAAAATAATAATCCCAATTCATTGATGTTTACTTTCTCTATTTTATGCAAGTAAGCATCTAGAGATATAAAATTGCCCCTTATAACCTCTTTGGCCATATCTCACAAATTGCTACCCCTGCTTTTTTTTTCTATTCACCTGAAGCAAAATAAATTCTGCTCCATTCCTTTCCCTTCACTCTGTATGTATCCCAAAGCTTTAGATGTGTTTCTTGTAAACAACATATTGTAGGATTCTGTTTTTTAATTCAGTCTACTCTCTGCTTCCTTTATATAAGAGAGTTCATCCCATTCACATTATAGTTAAAATAACTATTTCTGAATTTTCTACCATCTTATTTACCAAAATTTATGTTTTTCTCTTTCCTTTCCCCCTTCTCTCCTCCCCAGTATTTTGCTTTTTCTGACCTCCTCCCTCAAGCAGTCCTCCCCTGTTAGAGCCCCTCCACCTTTTTTCTAATTCTTCCATTTCCCCTTCTAATTTTTTTTTCCATTTCTTGTCTACCTTTCCCTTCCTCTTCCCTATAAGATGGGACAAGTTTCTCTGTGAAACCAAATATTTCTATTATTGTCTCTTAGATCCAAATCTGATGAGAGTAAGGTTCACACAATTCTCATCCCCCCTCTCTTCTTTCCCTCAATTATAATAGGTTTTCTTTGCCTCTCTATGAGATGTAATTTTCCTTATTTTACCTCCTTTTTCCAGTATGATCGCCTTTCCACCTCTAGTTTATTTTTCGTATCATGAAAATCAAATCAAATTATACCCGTATTCTCTAAGTATACTCATAATAGAAATATAGTTCTCAAGAGTTCTTTCCTTTTTACCTTTTTATGCTTCTCTTGAGTTCTGTGTATGGAGGTCAAATTTTTTGTTTGGATCTGGTCTTTTCATTGGAAATAGATGAAATTCACCTATATCATTAAATGCCCATCTTATTCCCTGAAAGATGATCCTTATTTTAGCTGGATAGCTTATTTTTTTCTGTAATCCAAGGTCCTTTGCCTTTGGAAATATCAGATTCCCAGCCTTTCGATCCTTTAATTTGGAAGTTGATAGATACTGTGTGATCCTTATTGTGACTCCTCAGTATTTGTTTTGTTTCTTTCTGGGTGTTGCAATATTTTTCCCTTGGTGTGATAGTTCTGAAATCTAGCCATGATTTTCCTTGGGGATTTAATTTTGGGGTCTCTTTCAGGAGATGATTTGTGAAGTCATTTGATAGTTATTGAGCCTTCTGATTCTAAAATGTCAGGGCAGTTTTATGATTTCCTGTAAGATAGTGTCTAGGTTCTTTTTTTTTTCATCATGGCTTTCAGGAAATCCAATAATCCTTAGTTTGTCTCTCCTAGATCTATTTTTTTTTTCTAAAAGATATTTCATATTTTCTTCTATATTTTCATTTTTTTGTTTTTGTTTGACTGATTCTTAAAGTCTTATTGAGTCATTTACTTCCAGTTGTTCAATTCTAATTTTTAGTGTATAATTTTCTTCAGTTACCTTTGTTAGCTCCTCTTATAAATGGCCAATTTAATTTTTTGTTTACTGCATTCTTTCTCCATTTCACCAATTTTGTTTTTCAGTGAATTGGTTTCTTTTTCACATTTGTTTTGTAGGGCATTATATGCTTTTTCTAATCCTTCTTGCAATGATCTCATTTCATTTCCCCATTTTACTTCTAACTCTCTTTTGAGAAAGTTAAGGTGCTATTCATTTTGAGATTCTTTATGCAGTCTTCAAGGAAAGCCTTGTGAAATGATAATGAGCTCATGTCTCGCTTTGTGGCTTCCTCTATAGTTGCTTTACCTTTAGGAACCTTAAGATCTGAGGTCTGTTCTCTCTCTCCATAAAAGCTCTCTGTGGTGAGAGTTCTTTTTTGTTCTTTATTCATTTTTAACCCTTGAGGTCAGTTCAAAGCAAAGTAGGGACAGCTGTTTTAATTTGTTCTGGGGCAGTTCTGTTGATTGATTTCTGGTGCTTGGTAATCGAGACTAGGTCTGGCATTCTTCCCAGGCTCAGTGGTTTACAACTTACCTTTTACAAAAGGCAAATCTACCACACCACCTGTTTGCAACCAGGACAGAGTAGCCTAAGAGCCTCACAGAAGTTTCCCCAGTGCCTGTAAACTGCAATGGTCTGACTCCTGGCCCTGGCTTTTGGCCTGCTCTGTCTCCCAGCACTGTGGTCCAGCCTTGGCAGACTGTCCTCCTGACTGACTGAAACAGACCTGTTCTGAAGTTCTTCCAAGGTAATTTTTTTCTGGGAATATGTTGTACTCCAAGTATTTGAGTGTTCTTTGACTCCAAAATCTGATTAGAGTCTTAGTCTGCTGTTGGTTTAAGAGAAGATCAGAGGAGGTCACAGAGAGTTGTGTGTACTCTCCACCATCTTGGCTTTGTCCCTAAGTTCTGCTTATTGTTTTCAATAGAAATGATTGAAAGTCTCTTACTTCATTGACGCTTCATTGCCTTCTGGAATATGTTATTTCAGACCCTTTGATCTTTTAATGTACACGATGCCAGATCCTGGGTAATCCTGACTGTGGCTCCTTGATATTTGAATTGTTTTTACCTAGCAGCTTCCACGAATTATTCATTGAGATAGAAGTTTTGTAATTTCTCCACAACATTCCTTGGGGTTTTCCTTCTGGGAACTCTTTCCAAAATTGATTAATGGACTCTTTCAATGAGTATTTTTCTCTGTATTTCTAGAATACTGGGGTAGTTTTCTTAATGATCTCTTGTAGAATGGTATCCAGCTCTTTTTTAGTCATTTGGGTAGGCCAATAATTTTTAAATTGTCTCTTCTGGATCTATTTTCCAACTCAGTTGTTTCGACAATAAAATATTTCACATTTTTGAGGTGCTTCACATTTTCTTCCATTTTTTCATTCTTTTTGATTTGTTTGAATTCTGATTCTTGCTATCTCACAAAGTCATAAGCTTCCATTTGACCTGCTGTTTTTTAATGTGAAATTTTCACATTTCACATGTTTTTTTCTTCATTTTTCCCTTCCTTTTCCAAGATGGTGAATCCCTCATATATACCTGTCATTTCCTTTTAAATGTTTTCTTCTTCTTCTCTTATTTGCCTTTTATATTTTTTAAAGCACTTCCAAGAAGCTTCTTTGAGTTTGAGATCAATTCATATAACTCTTTGAAAGTTCTTCTGTGGACATTCTGTCCTCCTCTGTGTTTATGTTTTGGTCTGTCCTGTCACTATGGTAGTTTTCTGTGGTCAAGATTCTTTTCTGTTTCTTGCTCATTTTCTTTCCTTTTCATTTGGTATTTCTTCTTCTTTTTACTTTTTTTTTTTTGGGGGGGGGTCTTATCCTGGAGTAAAGAAGTTGCTGTCCTAAGCTTCCTCTTTACCAATGACTCTTGGCTTTGAGTGCCAAGGTCCCTTGTGTTTGCAAGTGGTAGCTTGGCCCTCTCTTTGCAGGAAAGATCCTACTTTCCCAGAATTAGCTTTCTAAGCTGGGACTGAGAGCTGCTCCAGTGATTTGCTCCTCTATTGAGCAAGGAATGAAGGTCTTAGTTGTTTATTTACTGTGATTAAGACGCTCTCAAGGGCTTTCCCACAATCTATGTGAGGTGGCTTTTCCAATTCATCTTGAGCTGGAGACTGGTTTCATTCTGTCAGACTGTTCAGAGGCTTGTTTTCATGTGATTTTTGAAGAAAACTGGGAGAGCTCCAGAAGCTTTCTGACTTTATTCCACCATCTTGATTCCACCCCCAGAAATCACTATTCCAATATGTTAATTTTGCTAATAGGTTTTAGGTTTTTTCCCTCATTTTTTTGTAAACAGCATCTTTTTTAGAAGACGACAGCTGTATTAGAAAATGCAAGTAATGGGGAAAATGATAGCAATAAAATATACAGTTGTCTTCAGTTAGAAAATTGTTCAATCCATATCTTCTGTAATTTCTTACACTGTAAAATTTGGTTAGAGTTGTTATTGAAAGACATTTTGAGGGATTTGGAGGAGAACTCATAGGAGTCCTTGGCTTTATTCTGCAATCTTGCCTCTGCCTCTATCAATAAAATATATAATATATATATATATATATAGTGAGACAAAAAAATTCAGTAACATGAAGAATATACAGAAAAAAAACTTTTAAAAGAACAAATGAGGATATAGACAGTACACCACAAACTTCATACTAAACTCAGAGGAAAGACAAATAAAGGGAAAAATGAAAAAGAAATAGATAGGCTTATTAATTAATGACTAATTCAATTTAAACATATTATTATATACTAATAATGTGAATATGTTAATTACAGCAAATAAACAAATCAAAGCAAAAAGGCAAGAAGAAAGCAGTAAAAAAATTAGAAAATATATTTTTAAAAATAAGAATTTTTTTAAATAATTTTATTTGCAAAACATATGTATGGGTAATTCTTCCATATTGACCCTTACAAAGCTTTCTGTTACAAATTTTCCCCCCTACTCCCCATCCCTCCCCTAGATGGCAGGATATCCACTACATTAATTATGTTAAAATACTTGACAAATGGAATATATGTATACTTATTTCCACACATCATTTTTGTTCAGGAGAAATCGTATCTACAAGAAAGAATAATCAGATAAAGGAAATAAAATGCAAGCAAACATCAATAGAGAGCATGAAAATGATATGTTGTGGTCCACATTTCACATCCCTCTCTCTGGGTTATATGGCTTTATTCACTGAACAATTGGAACTGGTTTGAAGCATTTCATTGTTGAAGAGAGTCATGCCCATCAGAATTGATCATCATATAGTATTGTTATTGCCTTGAATAATGATCTCCTGGTTCTGCTCACTTCACTCACCATCAGTTAATGCAAGTCTCTCCAGGCCTCTCTGAAATCGTCCTGCTGGTCGTTTCTTAGAGAACAATAATATTCCGTGACATTCATATACCATAATTTATTCAGCCACTCTCCAATTGATGGGCATCCCTTCAGTTTCCAGTTTCTAGCCACTACAAAAAATGCTGCCACAAACATTCTTGCATATGTGGAGCCCTTTCCTTCTTTTATTATTTCTTTGGGATATAAGCCCAATAAAAACAATACTGGGTGAAAGTGTATGCACAATTTGATAACTTTTTGAGCATAACTCCAAATTGCTCTCCAGAATGGTTGGATCCATTCACAGTTCCACCAATAATGCATCAGTGTTCCAGTCTTCCGACATCCCCTCCAACACCTGTCATTATCCTTTCCTGTCATTTTCGCTAATCTGACGGGTGTGTAGTGATACCTCAGAGTAGTCTTAATTTGCATTTCTCTGAGCAGTAGTGATTTGGAGCACTTTTTCATATGACTATAAATAGTTTTAATTTCGTCATCTGAAAATTGTCTGTTCATATCCTTTGACCATTCATCAATTGGAGAATGGCTTGAATTCTTATAAATATGAGACAATACTCTATATATTTTAGAAATTAGGCCTTTATCAGAAACCTCAAATGTAAAGATGATTTCCCAATTTGATGCTTCCCTCCTAATCTTGTCTGCATTAGTTTTGTTTGTATAGAAACTTTTTAACTTAATATAATCAAAATTATCTATCTGGTGTTCAATTAAGAGTTCCAGATATTCTTTGGACATAAATTTATTCCATCTCAACAGGTCTGAGAGGTAAACTGTACGACATTCCTCTAATTTGCTTACAATATCACTCTTTATATCTAGATTATGAACCCATTTAAATCTTATCTTGGTATGCAGTATTAGATGTGGGTCCAGCCTTAATTTCTTCCACACTAGTTTCCAATTTTCCCAGCAGTTTTTGCCAAATAATGAGTACTTATGTGACAAGCTGGGGTCTTTGGGTTTATCAAACACTAAATTGCTAAAGTTATTACTCAGATTATCCTGATATCCTATCATATGCCACTGATCACCTGCTGTTTTTCTCAGCCAGTACCAAATGGTTTTGATGACCGCTGCTTTATAATATAGTTTTAGATTTGGTACAGCAAGGCCACCTTCATCTGCCTGTTTTTTTTCATTAATTACGTTGAAATTCTTGACCTTTTGTTCTTCCAAATGAACTTTGCTATTATTTTTTCTAGATGTATAAAATAATTTCTTGGAAGTTTGATTGGTATGGCACTAAATAAGTAAATTAGTTTGGGTAGTATTGTCATTTTTATTATATTCGCTCATCCTACCCATGAGCACTTAATGTTTTTCCAATTGACTAGTTCTGATTTTATTTATGTGGAAAGTGTTTTGTAGTTTAGTTTGTATAGTTTCTGCTTTTACTTGGCAGATAGATTCCCAATTATTTTATGCTATCATCGGTTATTTAGAATGGAATTTGTTTTTGTATCACTTGCTGCTGAACTTCGTTGGTAATATATAAAAATGGTGATGATTTATGTGGATTAATTTTGAATCCTGCAACTTTGCTAAAGTTGTGAATTATTTCTAGTAGTTTTTTAGTTGAGTCTCTAGGGTTCTCTAAGTATACCATCATGTCATCAGCAAGGAGTGATAATTTGGTTTCTTCATTACCTACTCTGATTCCTTTTATCTCTTTTACATCTCTTATTGCCAAAGCTAACCTTTCTAATACAATATTAAATAGTAATGGTGACAGTGGGCAGCCTTGTTTCACTCCTGATGTTATTGGGAATGGTTCTAGTTTTTCTCCATTACATACGATGCTTGCTGATGGTTTTAAGGAGATGCTACTAATCATTTTAAGGAAAAGCCCATTTATTCCTATACTCTCTAGTATTTTTTAATAAGAATGGGTGTTGGATTTTATCAAATGCTTTTTCTGCATCTATTGCGATAATCATACGGTTTTTGTTAGTTTGGTTATTAATATAATTAATTATGCTGATAATTTTCCTAATATTGAACCAGTCCTGCATCCCTGGTATAAATCTTACTTCGTCATAGTGTACTATCCTGGGGATGACTTTCTGTAATCTCATTGCTAAAATCTTATTTAAAATTTTCGCATCAATATTCATTAGGGAAATTGGTGTATAGTTTTCTTTCTCAGTTTTCTCTCTACCTGCTTTAGCTATCAGCACAATATCAGTCCCATAGAAGGAATTTGGCAGTATACCTTCTGTCCCTATTTTTTCAAATAGTTGTTTAGTATTGGAATTAATTGTTCTTTGAATGTTTGGTAGAATTTACATGTAAAACCATCTCCAAGATGGAGATTTTTTCTTAGGGAGTTGATTAATAGCTTTTTCTATTTCTTTTTCTAAAATGGGGCTATTTTAATAATTTATATCCTATTCTGTTAACCTGGGCAATCTAAATTTTTGTAGATATTCCTCCACTTCATTTAGATTAACAAATTTATTGGCATAAAGTTGGGCAAAGTAACTCCTAATTATTACTCTAATTTCCTCTTCATTGGATGAAAGTTCTCCCTTACCATTTTTGAGACTAACAATTTGATTTTCCTCTTTTCTTTTTCTGATCAAATTAACTAAAGGCTTATCTATTTTGTTGGTTTTTTCATAAAACCAACTCTTAGTTTTATTTATTAATTCAATAGTTTTCTTATTTTCAATTTTATTTATCTCACCTTTTATTTTCAGAATTTCAAATTTGGTATTTAATTGAAGGTTTTTAATTTGCTGTTTTTCTAGTTTTTTCAATTGTAAGCCCAATTCATTGATCTTCTCTTTCTCTATTTTATGCAAGTAAGCATCTAGAGATATAAAATTACCCCTTACAACAGCTTTGGCCATATCCCACAAATTTTGGTATGTTGTCTGCTTATTGTCGTTCTCCTGGATGAAATTATCGATTGTGTCTATAATTTGCTCTTTCACCCATTCATTCTTCAGGATTAGATTATTTAATTCCCAATTAACTTTTGGTTTATTTTCTCCTGGCCTTATATTGCATGTGAGTTTTATTGCACCATGATGAGAAAAGGATGCATTTACTATTTCTGCTTTTCTGCATTTGGTTTTAAGGTTTTTATGCCGTAACACATGATCAGTTTTCATATAAGTTCCATTAACCCCTCAGAAAAAGTATACTCCCTTCTATCACCATCCAATTTCCTCCAGAGATGTATCATACCTAAGTTTTCTAACATTTTATATCCCTAACTTCTTTCTTATTTATTTTGTTGTTTGATTAATCCAATTCTGAGAGAGCAAGCTTGAGATCCCCCACTAGTATACTTGTACTGTCTATTTCTCCTTGCATCTTTGTTAGTTTCTCCTCTAGGAATTTGTATGCTATACCATTTGGTGCATATATGTTTAGTATTGATACTGATTCATTGTCTATGGTACCCTTTAGTAAAACATAGTTTCCTTCCTTATCTATTTTAATTAGATCTATTTTTGCTTTAACTTGATCTGAGAGGATTGCTACCCCTGCTTTTTTTTGTTCACCTGAAGCATAAAAGATTCTGCTCTAGCCCTTTACCTTCATTGTGTATGTATCTCTATGTTTTAGATGTGTTTCTTGTAAACAAAATATTGTAGGATTCTGGCTTTTAATCCAGTCTGCTATCCATTTCCGTTTTAGAGGAGAGTTCTTCCCATTCACAATCACAGTTAAAATAACTATGCCTATATTTCCTGCCATCTTATTTACCCAAAGTTATATTTTTCTCTTTTCTTTCCCCTTTCTCCCTTCTCCCCTCTTCCCAGTATTTTGTTTTTGATGACCACCTCCCTCTAACAGTCCTCCCCCTTTAGAAAACTCCCTCTTTTTTACACCTTTGCCCTCAACCTTCTATTAGTTTATCCCTATCTTTTCCTCCTTTCCTTCCTACTTCCCTATAAGGAGGGGTAAGTTTTTCTTTGAAACCAAATGTGTCTGATATACTCTTTTTTTTATTAAAGCTTTTTATTTGTATAACATATATATGGGTAGTTCCCCAACATTGATCTTTACAAAGCTTTCCATTCCAAATTTTACCCCCAGTCCCCTCCCCTCAGGAGATATACTCTTTTAGAACCCAATCAATTGAGAGTAAGATTCACTCAATACTCATCACCCTCCCTTGTTTCCCTTAATTATATTAGATTTCCTATGGCTCTTCATGAGGGTTTGCCTTATTTTACCTCTTTTTTTAAATTTTATTTTACTTCCTCCCCCCCCCCTTTTTTTTTACACTATGAGATCCCTTCAACCTCTAATTTGTTTTCCATTATTATCAAAGTAAAATCACATTATACCCCAATTCGTTAAGGATACCCATAGTAGAGATATAGTTCCCAAGAGTTCTTTCCTTTTTACCTTTTTATGCTTTTCTAGAGTTCTGTGATTGGAGGTCAAATATTTTGTTTAGATCTGCTCTTTTCATTAGAAATAGGTGAAATTCTCCTGTATCATTGAATGACCCTCTTCTTCCCTGGAAGATAATGCTCATTCTAGATGCATAGCTTATTCTTGACTGTAATCCAAGTTCTTTTGCCTTTCGGAATATCTGATTCCAGGCCCTTTGATCCTTTAATGTGGAAGCTGACAGATCTTGTGTAATTCTAATTGCAGTTCCTTGGCATTTGAACTGTTTCTTTCTAGATGCTTGCAATATCGTTTCCTTGGTGCCATAGTTCTAAAATTTGGCCACGATATTCCTTGGGGTTTTAACTTTGGGGTATGTTTCAAGAGGTGATTGGTGAATTCTTTCAATGCCAATTTTGCCTTCTGATTCTAAAACACCAGGGCAATTCTCTTTCATGATTTCCTGGAAGATAGCATCAAGGTTC
>JAJPUD010031542.1:0-10709 GCA_023553655.1 Myrmecobius fasciatus | reverse complement strand
TTGGGAATGGTTCCAGTTTATCACCATTACATATGATGCCAGCTGATTGTTTTAAATAGATGCTACCGACAATTTTAAGGAAAAGTCCATTAATTCCTATACTCTCTAATGTTTTTAATAGGAATGGATGTTGGATTTTATCAAATGCTTTTTCTGCATCTATGGAGATTATCATATGTTTTTTGTTAATTTGGTTATTAATATAGTCCATTATGTTAATAGTTTTCCTAATATTGAACCATCCCTGTATTCCTGGTATAAATCCTACTTGGTCATGGTGTATTATTCTGGGAATGATTTTCTGTAATCTCTTTGCTAATATTTTATTTAAGATTTTTGCATCAATATTCATTAAGGAGATTGGTCTATAATTTTCTTTCTCCGTTTTTGTTTTACCTGGGTTAGGTATCAGTACCATGTCTGTATCATAAAAAGAGTTGGCTCTTTCTTTCACTTGACTATTTGAATTGGCCTGAATCACCTCATTATTGAAAAGAGTCACATCCATCAGAGTTGATATCACACAATCTTGTTATTGGTGTGTACAGTGTTTTCTTGCATCTAATTACTTCACTTAGCATAAGTTCATATAAGATTCTGCAAGACTTTCTGAAATCATTCTGTTAATTATTACTTATAGAACAATAATATTCCATAACATTCATATACCATAACTTATTCAGTGATTCTCCTACTAATGGGCATCCACTACATTTCCACTTCCTGTTACTGCATACATTTTTGCTCATGTGGGTCCTTTTCTTAGGGAAATTTTATATCGTGTTGCTTACATGGAGAAAAAGTGGGTCCATGAATTGGGTAGGCAACCAAAAGAATCTTTAAAAATAGCTTTCCAAGTTATTTTTAAGAGTCCCAATTAAATAACATAGTTGAAATACTGAAAATAAAAGGAGAGATTAATAAAATTGAAAACTATTGAACTAATTAACAAAACTGAGTTGGTTTTATGAAAAAAAAAGAAAAGAGATAAATCTTTGCTTAATTTGATTAGAAAAAAAAGAAGGAAGAAAATAAAATTACAAGTACCAAAAATGAAAAGGATAAACTTACCATCAATGAAGAGGAAATTAAACAATGATTGTAATCTACTTTCCCCAACTGTATATCAATAAATCTGATAATCTAAGTGAAATGAATGAGTACTTACAAAAATATATATTGCCCAGATTAACAAAAGAGGAAATAAATTACTTACATAGTTTCATTGTAGAAAAAAAGAAATTGAACAAGCCATTAATGAACTCTAAGAAAAAATCACCAGGGTTAGATGGCTTTATATGTGCCTTCTACCAAACATTTAAAGAACAATTAATTCTAATACTATGCAAACTGTTTAAGAAAATACAAAAAAAAAAATCCCGTCAAATTCCTTGTATGACACTTATATGGGACTGATACCTAAATCAAAAAGTGCCAAAACAGAAAAAATAAAGGTAAAGACCAATTTCCCTAATGATTATTGATGCATAATTTTAAGTAAAATATTTGTAAAGAGATTATAACAATTTGTCACCAGCGTAATATGTCATTTCAAAGTAGGATATATACCAGCAATGTCAGGTGTGCCTTTTGTAGCCCATTGCAAACTCGGATCCTAGCACTGGAAGTCAATCAGCCAAATTGCCCCATGGCAAATTGAAGTTGGTTGCTGCTTCCCTGCTTTAAACACACTTGAAGCTTTAAAAATGAGTAAAAAGCAGAAAATAGCTCTCACCATAGACAGCTATTATGGAGAGAAAGAAGAGCAGACCTCAGATCCTGAGGTTCCTAAGGCAAAGCATCTACAGAGGAAGCCACAAAGGGTGACATGAGCTGGTCCCCATTCCACAAGGCTTTTCTGGAAGACTGCATAAAGAATCTCAAAAGAGAGTTAGATGAAAAAGGGAGCAATGAATTGACATCAGTGCAAGAAGGATTTAATGCCCTACAAAAGATATGATAAAGACACCAATTCACTGAAAAACAAAATTGATGAATTGAAAAAAAAAGTCTGCAATGAACAAAAAAATTCAATAGGCCAGTTGCAAAAGGAGCTAAAAAAGGTAACTGAAGAAAATAATACTTTACAAATTAGAATGGAACAAATTGAAATGAATGGCTCAATAAGACTTCAAGAATCAGTCAAACAAAAACAAAAAATGAAAAAAAAAATTGAAAAAAAATATGAAATATCTCCTAGGAAAAAGCAACTGACCTAGAAAATAGATCTAGGAGAGACAATGTAAGGATTCCTGTACTTCTTGAAAGTCATGATGAAAAAAAGAACCTATATGTTATCTTCCAGGAAATCCTGAAACAATACTGCCCTGAGGTTTTAGAATCAGAAGGCAAAATCACCATCAAAAGAATTCACCGATCACCTCCAAAAAAGAGACCCCAAAATTAAAACCCCAAGGAATATCATGGCTAAATTTCAGGACTATCTCACCAAGGAAAAGATATTGCTAACAGTTAGAAAGAAACAATTCAAATATGGAGGAACTGTAATGAGAATAACAAAAGATTTGTCACCCTCCAGATTGAAGGATCAGAAGGCCTGGAACTAGATATTCTTAAAGGCAAAGGGACTTAGATTACTGCCAAGAATAAGCTATTCAGCTAGAATGAACATTATCTTTCAGGGAAAAAGATGGACATTTAATAATATAGGTGAATTTCACCTATTTCTAATGAAAAGACCAGATCTGAACAAAATTTTTACCTCCAAACACAGAATTCAAGAGATGTATAAAAAGGTAAAAAGGAAAGAATTCTTGTGAACTATATTTCTACTATAGGTATACCTAAAGAACAAGGGTATAATTTCATTTTACTTTGATAATATGAAAAAAGAAATTAGTGGTGTAAGTGCTATCATACTAGGAAAAAGAGGGAAAAGGAGGTAAAATAAGGTTTTTTAAAAAGGAGGTTAAAAAGAAGGTAAATTCTCATGAAAAGTCAAAGAAGACCTAATATAATTGAGGGAAAGAAGGAAGGAAGGGATATGAGCACTGTGTTAATCTTACTCTCATCAGCTCTAAAAGAATATATCAGAAACATTTGGTTTCATAGAGAAACTTGTCGCTAATTATAGGGAAGTGCGAGGAAAGGAGGAAAAGAAAGGGATTGACTAATAGAAGGGAAAATAGAAGAATTAGGGGAAAGGTCTAAAAAAGGGGAGGGGCTCTAAAGGGAGAGGACTGTTTGAGGGATGTGTTTTTCAAAAGCAAAATACTGGGGAAGGGGAAGGGAGAAAGGAAAAAAAGGAAAGCAGAAAACATAACTTTGGGTAAATAAGATGGCAGGAAATACAAAATTAGTTATTTTAACTTTGAATGTGGATGTGATGAACTCTCCTATGAAGCAGAAGCAGATAGCAGAATCCGTAAGAAAAAATCTCCAGGGCCAGATGGATTTACATGTGAATTCTACCAAACATTCAAAGAACAATTAATTCCAATATTATATAAACTATTTGAAAAAAAAGGGAAAGAAGGTATACTATCAAATTCCTTTTATGACACAGATATGGTGCTGATTGCTAAACCAGGTAGAGTAAAAACAGAGAATGAAACTATAGACTAATTTCCCTAATGAATATTGATGCAAAGATCTTAAATAAGATATTAGCAATGAGATTACAGAAAGTCATCACCAGGATAATACACTATGACCAAGTAGGATTTATACCAGGAATGCACAGCTAGTTTAATATTAGGAAAACTATCAAAACTATAAACATAATCAATTATATTAATAACCAAACTAACAAAAAAACATGTGATTATCTCAATAGATGCAGAAAAAGCATTTCCTAAAATCCAACATCCATTCCTATTAAAAACACTAGAGCATATAGGAGTAAGTGGGCTTTTCCTTAGAATGATCAGTAGCATCTATTTAAAACCAGCAGCAAGCATCATATGTAATGGAGACAAACTAGAACCATTCCCAATAAGATCAGGAGTGAAACAAGGCTGTCCACTGTCACCATTACTATTTAATATTGTATTAGGAATGTTAGCTTTGGGATTAGAGTAGGTAATGAGGAAACCAAATTATCACTCTTTGCAGATGACATGATGGTATACTTAGAGAACCATAGAGACACAACTAAAAAGTTACTAGAAACAATTCACAACATTAGCAAAGTTGTAGGATACAAAATAAATCTACATAAATGAGCAGCATTTTTATATATTACCAGCAAAGTTCAGCAGCAAGAGATACAAAAAGAAATTCCATTCAAAATAACTGTTGATAGTATAAAATATTTGGGAATCTATCTGCCAAGGAACAGTCATGAACTATATGAACTAAACTACAAAACACTTTCCACACAAATAAAGTCAGATCTAATCAGTTGGGGAAAATCACACACACACACACACACACACACACACACACACACACACACACACACAAACAATAATCCTCATGGTAGGCGGAGCAAATATAAGAAAAATGACAGTTCTACCCAAACTAATTTACTTATTTAATGCCATACCAATCAAATTCCCAAGAAATTATGTTATAGTTCTAGGAAAAATAGTAGCAAAGTTCATTTGGAAGAATAAAAGGTCAAGAATATCAAGGGAATTAATAAAAAAAAGAAAAGAAAAGAAAAAGGCTGATGAGGGTGGCCTTGCTGTACCAGATCTGAAATTATATTATAAAGCAGCGGTCATCAAAACCTTTTGGTACTGGCTAAGAAATAGAAAAGTTGATCAGTGGAATAGGATTGGATCACAGGACAAACCAGGCAATAACTATAGCAGTCTAGTTTTTGATAAACCCCAAAATCCCAGCTTTTGGAATTAGGACACACTATTTGACAAAAAATGCTTGGAAAATTGGAAACTAGTATGAAAGAAATTAGGGCTCGACACACACCTAACACCACTTACCAAGATAATATCTAGATGGGTTCATGCGTTGGATATAAAGAGTGATATTATAAGCAAATTAGAGGAACATAGGATAGCTTACCTCTCAGACTTGTAGAGAAGTAAGGAGTTTGTATCCAAAGTAGAATTGGAACTCTTCATTGAACACCAGAGAGATAATTTTGACTATATTAACTTAAAAAGTATTTCTACAAACCAAACTAATGCAGACAAAATTAGGAAGGAAGCAATAAATTGGGAAATCATCTTTACATCTTTATCACTTTTTGATAAAAGCTTCATTTCTAAATTATATAGAGAATTGTCTCATATTTATCAGAATTCATGCCACTCTCCAACCGATAAATGGTCAAATGATATGAACAGATAATTTTCACATGATGAAATTAAAACAATTTCTAGTCATGAAAAGGTGTTCCAAATCACTATTGATCAGAGAAATGCAAATTAAGACAACTCTGAGATACCACTACACACCTGTCAGATTGGCTAAGATGACATCAATAGATAATGACAAATCTTGTAGGGGATGTGGGAAAACTGGGACACTGCTACCTTGTTGGTGGAACTGTGAATATATCCAATCCTTCTGGGGAGCAATTTGGAACTATGCTCAAAAAGTTATGAAACTTTGCATACCCTTTGACACAGTAATGTTTCTAGGCCTATATCCCAAAGAGATTTTAAAGGAGGGAAAGGGACCCACATGTTCAAAAATTTTTGTAGCAGCCCTTTTTTTAGTGGTTAGAAACTGGAAAATGAATGGATGCCCATTATTGGAGAATGGCTGAATAAGTTATGGTATATGAATGTCATGGAATATTATTGTTTTGTAAGAAACAACAAAAAGGATGATTTCAGAGAGGCCTGGAGAGACTTGCATGAACTGATGCTGAATGAAATCAGCAGAACCAGGAGATCATTGTACATGGCAACAATAAGAATATATGATGATCAATTCTGATGGACATGGTCCTCTTCAATAATAAGATGTTTCAAACCAGTTCCAATTGTTCAGTGATGAGGGGAGCCATGTGCACCCAGGGAGATGCCTGTGGGATCTGAATCTGGACCACAACATAGCAATTTCACACTCTCTATTGCTTACACTATGTTTTCCTTCTCAGGTTTTTTTTTTATTTCTATTGTTATTTTTTTTTCTTTTCCTTGTATAACAAGATAACTGTATATATATATACATATTTGATCTGTCAAATATTTTAACATAATTAACATGTATTGGACTTCCTGCCATCTAAGGGAGGGTTGGGGGGTAGAATGGGAAATTTTGTAACAGAAAGCTTTGCAAGGGTCAATGTTGAAAAATTATTTATGCATATTGTTTGCAAATAAAAAGCTTTAATAAAAAATAAATTTTAGTTTTAGCAATAAGATAAGAAAAAGAAATACCCTACTAATTAGAGTAGGGAATGAGGAAACAGAATTATCACTATTTGCAGATGATATGCTAGTATACTTACAGAATCTGCTAAAAAATTCCTAGAAAAAAATTAACAACTTAAGCAAAACTGTCGGGTATAAAATAAACCAACAAAATCATTTGCATTTCTATATGTTAGTAACAAAGTTCAACAGCAAGAAACAGGAGAAATCCCATTTAAAATAACTGTAGATCATAAAAAAGTATTTGGAAGTCTACCTGCTGAGACAAAGCCAGGAATTTCATTAACACAATAAAGTACTTTCTACACAAATAAAATTAGATCTTAAAAATTGGAAAAATATAAAATGCTCATGTGTAGACTGAGTTAATATAATAAAAATGATAATTTTATCTAAATTAATCTACTGTTTCAGTGCCGTAACAAACTACCAAGAAATTATTTTATATAGCAAGAAAAAAATAAATTTCCAAAATTTCAAGGAAATTAATGAAAAAATGCAAATAAAGGTCTAGCTGTACTAGACCTAAAACTATATTACAAAGCGGCAATCTGGTATTGCTTTAGGTTCACAAGACACAATAGCTAATGACTATAGTATTCTACTGTTTGATAAATCCAAATACTCCCGCTTTTAGGATAATAATTCAGTATTTGAAAAAAATTGTTTGGAAAATGGGCAAATAATATAGCAGAAACTAGGCATTGACTAACATATAACACCTTATACCAAGATAAGGTTAAAATGGTACATGATATAAATATAAAGACCAATAATATAAGCAATTAGGAGACAAGATATAGTCTACTGCTCAGGTCTGTAGAGAAGGGAGGAATTTATGGGCAATTAATCACAGAAAATTATGAAATGCAAAATAGAAAATTTTGATTACATTAAATTAAAAAGGTTTTACCAAAAAAAAAAAAAAAAACAAACAAACCAAACCAAAACAAACAAACAAACAAACAAAAAACAATGCAATCAAGATTAGGAAAAAAAACAGGAGAAAGCTGGGAATTTTTTTTTCTTTTACTTCCAGTGTTTCTGATAATGGTCTCTTTTCTAGAATTATATATAGAGGATTGCCACAAATTTATAAGGGTACAAGCCTTTCCTCAATTAATAAGTGGTCCAAGGATATAAACAGATAATTTTCAAATGAAGAAAATAAATCCATTTCTAATCATATAAAAAAATGCTTTAAATCACTGTTGATTAGAGAAATGCAAATTAAGACAACACTGAGATACCACTTCATACTTCTCAGTTTGGCTAAGATGACAGGAAAAGACAATGATGAATGTAGGAGGGAATGTGGGAAAAGTAGGACACTCATATGTTGTTGGTGGAGTTGTGAATTGATCCAACCATTCTGGAGAAGAATTTGGGACTATGCCCAAAGAGCTATCAAACTGTGCATACATACTCTTTTATCTGGTAGTGTCTGCACTAGGTCTGTATCCCTGGGGAAAATACCGACATATGCAAAAATTTTTGTAGCAGCCCTTTTTTGTGGAAAGGAACTAGAAACTGAGTGGATGCCCATCAATTGGGAAATGGCTGAATAAATTATTGTATATGAATTTAATGGAATATTGTTGTTCTATAAGAAATAATGAGCAGACATTTCAGAAAAGCCTGGAAAGACTTACATGAACTGATGCTACATGAAGTGAGTAGAAGTAAAAATAATAAGTTTATGTGATGATCAACTGTGGCTGATTCATTTCAACAATGAGGTGATTCAAGGAAATTCCAATAGATTTGTGATGAATTATCTACATCCAAAGGGAAAGTTATGTAAACTGAAAGTTATTCAAAGCATAGTCTTTTCACCTTGTTGTTGTTGTTATTTGTTTGTTTGCTTATGTTCTTTTTCTTTTTATGCTTTTTTCCCCTTTTGATCTGATTTTTCTTGTCTGATATGACTGATATATAAATATGTTTAGAAGGATTGCACCTGCTTAACTTATCTTGAATTGCTTGCTCTCTAGAAGAGGATACACTGAGGGAGAGAAGGAGAAAAATTTGGAAAACAAGGTTTGCAAAAGCAAATGTTGAAAACTATTTTTGTATGTATTTGAAAAAAAATATTTTTAAATGGGATGCTGGCAGTTACACCCCTTGATTCCATGTGTAGAACTCTCAACTTTTCTCTTCATGGAAGAAATTTCTGTAAAGTTGGCATTATCCTAATGCCATCTCTTTCTCAGGTCCCATGTCACTCATGTCTCTCTTTCTCAAAGTCTGTCTTTTCCCTTTTGCTACACTTCGAATTTTACTGAACCACTCATGGGATTAAATTCTTTATCTCAATGAAGTTGTGTCACCTCCCTAAAAGCTAATGTCCTGGCAGCCACTGATGGTAATGTTAACAGGTGAATAATGGTTTTCCTTGGAATGTCACTATGGGAGAATTCTCTTGATAACCTTTGTTACCACAGCCTTATAATCTCTTCATTTAGAAGAGACCTTATAGTGAATAATATACAATATAGAAAAAAAAACTGAGAAAATAGAATGTTAAAACTGCAAATTGAAGATCATTTAGTCTAACCCCCTTGTTTTACAAAAAAGGAAACTGAGACCACAAAAGAAAATTGACTAGAGTCACATATAGGTTACAAACTTTAGTCGTCCCCCTTTCCAACCTCAAAAATATGTACCATTCCCAGTGTCTATTGTATCCCTTCATTTTGTCTATAACCTATTCCTTAAATAAATCTACCTTTTGCCGAAGATAATGGCCCTTTTGAATTCTTCATATGACCAAACCCCAACTTTTTATGCCTGCCATCACTTGGTGACAAAGCACACATCACAGATCACATTATTTAGTGCTTAAAATCTTTGGTCTTCTTCTTGACAAAAGGTAATATATGCAAATCTCATATTAATATTCCTATTCCTCATCTAAAGCTGAGGTGTCACAGCTGGCAACCACTTTGCTCACTGGGTATTGAGTACTGAACCTCAAAATGGGGGGGTTACATATTTCCCACTTCTCTATGCTTAGGGTTTTGGGTTTTTAGAGATGTTTGAATCCCCAATGCTGCAGAGGGAAGTGGTGTAATATCTATCCTTCTAAGATTTAAAAAACATACTTTTCTCTGTATTCCTTTCTTTGTGCTTGTTTTTCTGCTGATTTGTAATAGTTTACTTTGTCTTTGCAATTCATACTAACCTGAACTTTTCCTAAGTTAAATTTCTCTCCTTGGAGGAGAGATTTGAGGTCCAAGACTGTCCTGATTAGGACATGATTAAAGATCTCTGCAGCTTGTGATCATATTGTCTCTGATAAACAGTAGGGTCCCCAAAACCCTGTAACCGTATCCTGGAATCAGCCTCAGTTTCTCTCTAGATGGGGACTTCCTTTGTCCCCAACTTCTCCTTGCCCTAAAATCCTATCAGAATCCCAAGGACATAGAAGGATGAGGCCTAAGACATTAAAAATTAGAATCGAACAATTGGAAATTAATGACTCATCAAGACTTCAAGAATCAGTCGAACAAAAACAAAAAAATGAAAAGATAGAGAAAAACATGAAATATCTCCTAGGAAAAACAACTGACCTGGAAAATAGATATACGAGAGACAATCTAAGGATTATAGGGCTTCCTGAAAGCCAAGATGAAAAAAAGAACCTGGACACTATCTTCCAGGAAATCATAAAAGAAAACTGCCCTGATATTTTAGACCCAGAAGGCAAAATACTCCTTGAAACAATCCAACGATCACCTCCGGAAAGAAACCCAAAAATTAAGTCCCCCAGAAATATCGTGGCTAAATTCCAGAACTATCATACCAAGGAAAAGATATTATGAGAAGCCAGAAAGAAACAATTTAAATATCAGGGAGCTACAATTAGGATCACACAGGACCTAGCAGCTTCTACTTTGAAGGATTGAAGGGCCTGGAATCAGATATTCCGAAGGGCAAAGGAACTTGGATTACAGCCAAGAATAAGTTACCCAGCTAGAATGAGCATTATCTTCCAGGGAAAAAGATGGTCATTCAATGATATAGGAGAATTTCACCTATTTCTACTGAAAAGACCAGAACTGAACAAAAAATTTGATCTACAAATACAGAACACAAGAGAAACATAAAAAGGTAACAAGAAAAAATAACTCTTGAGAACTATATTTATGTTATAGATACTTATAGAATGAGGGTTGATTTTATGAATCGATTATTACATTATGATTATGATATGATTACTGTGATTTTATGATTATTATCATATGATTACTGTGATTTTATGATTATCATGATATGTTTATTGTGATTTTATGATTATTATGATATGATAAACTGAAAAAGAAATTAGAGGTAGAAAAGGGATAACACTGGAAGAAGAGGAAAAGGAGGTAAAATAAGGGAAATTACATCACATGT
>JAJPUD010031541.1:0-12470 GCA_023553655.1 Myrmecobius fasciatus | reverse complement strand
ATAGAAGGAAAAGGGCCCTATTGAGATTGGATATGACTGTTTTTTTTTTTAATGTACAAAGTTAGCAAAGTCATGAAACTTCTTCCATTTGCTTGAGTAGGAGAGGAATAGGAAGAAATGAATGTTACCAAAGGCTGAAGTTAGGCAAATGATGAGCAGCAATAAATAGCATAAAGGGGTAAGGGAATCAAGAGTAAAGCTTGATGATGAAATGACTAAAATTATTATTTAATATATACAATTTCAAGTTCAAATTACTAATTCTGGAAGCATACATATTGCTTAATTAAGCATTGATTTTTCTTGCCTTACAGATGAACAGAATTTTTCAGAAAGTAAAATGATTCTATTGTAGCTTTTTTTCCAAACAGTACTGTTTCCTGACTTTCTTGAAAAATGGTATTTATGTTCATTCATTTTTACTCTTGAATTAACTTTCAAAAAAATTCCCTTCCAAATGAGAAATTTTCTGAGACAAGAGATGGAAATAATAGTGATATTGTTTTTATGAGATTTTATTTTTATGTTTATTGTCTTATCTTCATTGCCACTTACTTGAAATTAGATTATTTCTTCATCCAATGGGAAATTATGTCCTTATAGATGATTAGAGATCTGAATTTCAGGTTTCTGTGAGGTCAGTAGCATACACTTTAAAATTAGGGGGAAATAATATTAGAAACTGCTGATATCACCTTGACTACATTACATTCTCATGGACAAAGCAGTTCAAAACTTGGCTCACTAAGATGACTCCTGTATGATAAAAATACCTTTGCACTGTAATAATAGAGTTGGTATTAGATTATCATAAGAGCTAGGAGTCTTGTAGAAGGCAGGTTAGTGTTACTTACCTAAGGAGATAGTAAATATTGCATGAAAGCACACTGACATGGGAATAATTACCTTTTACCATCAGTATTTTTAAAATAAGCATCTGAAACATAACTAGGTCAGATTATTTGTCCAAAGTTTCAGAGAAAAGATAGATTAATACTCTCCCCACCCTTTGGAATGTCTATATAAATTTCTTCTAACAGAACCTGACACATAAGATGTTTATGTTTTTGTTTTTCCTGGGACATTCTCTTTTATGACTGAATTCTTCTTGTGGTAATGTATTTGAGAATGTTCATAGTCCAGGGTGCAAATTGACTAAAGTGTTATAGATCCTGTCCCAGGAATATTGGCAGAAGGACTTAATGAAATATGCATAACACCTGCCTAAAACTATGTTTCGATAAGCAAATGCTAACTTCTCCAAATTTCACTCCTAAATGAAAATATATTTATATACAATTGCAAATAATAAATAAAACCATTTTAATAAAAATGTCAATTGCAAAAATGCAAATCATGTTGACATTATATAATGATCCTTAGTTGGTTTCATGGAACTTTTGTGAATTATATTGTTTAAACTTTTCTTCCTTCAAATAAATTATTTGCATTAAGTTAGAAACTTTTTTTTGATGGACTGAATACAGTTCTGTTTCTTAGAATCATTAGCTCCTTTCAGATCTCAGTATATGCGTCAGCAAAATCCATAACATTTTCTCTAAATCTCCCTGATATTCATATTCTTTCCTCTCTCAAATTCATCTCTATTTATTTCTCTGTGTGGCAACTGTAGCATGCCAGACTTAGAGTTAAAAAATAACTGAAGTGGAATCTAGGATCAAATATTATATTCTTTTTTTTTTTAATCTTTGAAACTTTTCCCAAATGTTCCTTCTTACTGAGATTACCCAACCGGACAATGAAATGGCACAATGAAATGAGTTAAATATACCTCATGACAAGCTGAATTTAAATTACAATTAGTTAATTTGATTAGAAAAAGGAAAGAAGAAAATCAAATTGTAATTATCAAAAATGAAAAGGGAGAACTTTCCAACAATGAAGAGGAAATTAGAGAATAATTAGGAGCTATTTACCCAACTATATGTCAACAAATTTTACAATCTAAGTGAAACAGATAGATATTTACAAAAATATAAGTTTCCCAGATTAACAGGAGGAAATAAATTAATTAATTAATCCCATTTTAGAAAAGGAAATTGAATAAGTTTCTATTCAACTACCAAAGAAAAAAATTTCCAGGACCAGATGGATTTACATGCAAATTGTACCACATATTTAAAGAAAAATGAATTCCAATACTATGCAAACTATTTGAAAAAATAGGAAAAGATGGAGTTCTATAAAATGTATGTTATTACACAAATATTTTGCAGATACCTAAATCAGGTAGGATCAAAGCAGAGATTTCCCTATTTCCCTAATTTCCCTAAATTCCCAATTTCCCTAAAGAATATGGATGCAGAAATCATAAATAAAATATTACCAAAGAGATTACAGCAAGGCATTGCCAGGATAATATACTATGAGCAAAGGATTTATACCAGGAATGCAGGGCTGGTTCAATATTAAGAAAATTATAGTGGATTATATCAGTAATCAAACTAACAAAAATCATATGATCATCTCAATAGATGCATAAAAAGCACTTGACAAAATCCAATACCCATTCCCATCAAAATCACTAGAGAGTATGGGATTAAATGAAATTTTCCTTAAAATGATCAGTAGCATCTCTCTATTTAAAACCATCAGCAAGCATCATATGTAATGGGGGTAAACTAGAAACATTCCCAGTAAAATCAGGGATAAAACAAGGATGACCACTATCACTGTTACTATTCAATATTCTATTAAAATGTTAATTTCAGCAATAAGAGAAAAAAAAGAAATTAAAGTAACTAGAGTAGGTAAGGAGGAAACCAAATTTTCTGTATTTTCTGATGACATGAAAGTATACTTAATGAGTCCTAGAGAATCAACTAAAAAATTACTATAAAAAATTCACAACTTCAGCAAAGTTGTAATATACAAAATAAACCAAAATTAATCTTCAGAATTTTTATATATTACCAACATAGTCCAGCAGCAAGAGAACCAAAGAGAAATTCCCTTCAAAAATTATAGATAATATAAATTACTTGGGAGTCTACCTGCCAATGCAATATCAAAAATTATACAAACACAATTATGAAACACTTTGCACACAAATACAGTCAGATCTAATCAACTGGAAAAATATCAAGTGCTCATGAGTAGGTCAATCTAATATAACAAAAATGACAATACTATCTAAATTAATCTACTTATTCAGTTCCATACCAATCAAACTCCAAAGAAATTATTTTACTTAGCTGGAGAAAATTATAACAAAGTTCATCTGGAAGAACAAAAGGTCAAGAATTTCAAGGGATTTAATGAAAAAAATGCAAATGGAAGTGCTTGAGCTGTACTAGACTATCAAAGTATATTATATTATAGCATAATTGTATTATATACCATATTATAAAGCTGCAGTCATCAAAAACATTTGATACTAGCTAATAAATACAGTAGTATATCAGTGGAATAGGCTAGGCTCACAAGACACAGTATAGTTATCTAGTGTTTGATAAATCCAATGATCCCAATTTCTGGGTTAAAACCTCCCTATTTGACAAAAATTGCTGGGAAAACTGGAAATTAGTGTGATAGAAACTAAGCATTGACCCACATGTAACATCTAATATGATGATAAGGTCAAAATGGGTTTATGATTTAGACATAAAGAATGATATTATAAGCAAATTAGAAAAAACAAATAATAGTCCATGTCTCAGATCTGTGTAGAAAAAAAGAATTTGTGACCAAAGAACAACTGGAGTACATTATGTAATGCAAAATAGAAATTCTTGATTATAGTAAATCAAAAAGGTTTTATACAAACAAAATCAATATAGACAAGATCAGAAGAAAAGCAATAAACAGAAAAAAATTACATCCCAGTGTTCTGATAAAGGTCTCATTTTTAAAATCTATAGAGAATTGACTCAAATTTATAAGAATTTAAGCCATTCTCAATTCATAAATGATCAAAGCATATGAACAGGCAATTTTCAGATGAAGAAATTAAAACCATTTCTAGTTATGAAAAAGTTCTCCAAATCAATATTGATCAGAAAAATGCAATTAAGAAGACTGAGGTGCCACCATACAGCTCTGAGATTGACTAAGATGACAAGAAAAGATAATTTTGATTGTTGGAGGGGATGTGGAAAAAGTGGAACACTAAAATATTGTTTGTGAAGTTGTGAATTGATTCAACCAATCTCAAGAGCTTTTCAGGACTATACCCAAAGGTCTACCAAAGTGTGCATACTCTTTGATCTAGCAGTGTTATGCTTTATCATATATGCCTGTTAGCCAAAAATATCATAAAAAATGAAAATATTTATTTGTGCAAAAATGTTTGTAGCAGGCCTTTTTGTAGTGGCAAGGAATTGGAAGGTGATTGGATGCTCACCAGTTGGAGAATGGCTGAATAAGTTATGGTATATGATTGTTTTAGAATACTATTGTTGTATTAGAAATGATCAGCAGGATGATTTCAATAAATCTTTGAGAGACTTACATGAACTGATGCTAAAAAGTGAGTAGAACCATGACATCATTGTACAAAGCAACAGCAAGATTATACAATGGTCATTTCTGTTGGATGTGACTCTTTTCAGCAGTGAGATGATTCAGGCCAGTTCCAGTTATCTTGTGATGAAGAAAGCAATCTGCACCCAGAAAGAGGATGTGGGGACTGATATTTTCCTTCTTTTGTGGTTATTTGCTTGCATTTTGTTTTCTTTCTCATTTTTTTCCCTTCTTGATCTGATTTTTCTTTTGCAAGATGGTAATTGATGAAATATGCGTGGAAGAATTACACATGTTTAACATATATTGTATTACTTGCCTTTTGAAGGGGCTGAAGAAAGGGAGGGAGAAATTTGGAACACAAAATTTTGCAAGGGTGAATGCTGAAAATTATGTATGCATATGTTTTGAAAACAAAAATCTTTAATAATAAATAAAAATTAAACATCATATAGTACTTACGATTAAAAATATAAGTTCTGGTTTCTGATAGTGTTGGTAATAAGAAAATAAAAGTCATTGGAAGGGAGGGAAGCAAGTGAATAAGAAGAAGGAAGAAGAGGAAAAAAGGAAGCAGAAATAAAAATATCTGACCTCTTTATAAGATAGCAACATTTAATAACTGTTGAAAAATAGACATTTATAATTTTTTCTTAGTGTTACCAAAATATAATGTGAATTTATATTAAAATAAAGGAATAACTTCTGGTGATGGTGATGATGATGTCTTTTTGTATGGAACTCTACTGTCATGAAAAGCAACGTTTTCTGCTATGTAAAAGGTTGGGCAGGGAGAGAAGATAAGGGGTTGGAAGGAATGGGGAAAAAAAAAAGGTTCTTCAGGTTTTTTTCACCTTTTTAAATTTGGATTTCTTCAAGTTTCTTCAGACTTTTTTCCATATTGCTGAATTTCTTTAGATGTCTGACAGTTCTGGCTTCCACCTTTGAGAGAAAAGACCAAAGATAGTAACCCCACTTCAGATTGCTGAAGGAAAAGATTCTGGGAAAAAATAAGAGGAGTTGGCAGTCTCCATCATGTCCATTCTTTCCCTTTTAGTACTAAAGACTTCTGAAAACTTCTCTTTGGGTGAAGTCAGGATGACCTGAGTTCAAATATGGTCTTAGACACTTAACACTCCCTTGCTGTGTGACCTTGGGCAAGTCACTTAACCCCATTGCCTCAGCAAAAATAAAAAAAAAATTCTCTTTGGGGAAAAAACAAAACTTTCAAGTGAACTGAATTTCCTTACTTCCAGAGGAAAACCGATTTCACTCGAGATTATCTGGTTTATATTAGACATATCCTTTCTTTGATTTTTGTTTTGTTTATGATTTGGATAAACATATTTTAAAATAATTCCTATTATGTGTGTTCATGGTTGAACTGATATATAGTGGAAAAGAAGTCTAACAAGTTTTGAATATTAAGCTTGCGGTCTTCATTAATCTGAAAAAAGAACACCAATCAGAAGTTAGATTTACCCAAAAATTCACTTCCTAATGACAAAACATATTAATGTGGAAAGATAGATATTATTTTGGGCCAGTAGTTCTTTTCTTTAAGAAGAATAAAGTGAAAACCTCTGGGTCCAACTTCCTGTTTTCCCCTACTGGCAAATTTAAAGTCTACTTTGAAGAAGGGGTGAGGGGAAGAAAGTATAAATATTTATACTTATTTACATAGTGACAGCCTTAAGCTAAATTTTGGAGATTGCAATATCAGTAATGGTAGAAGTAGTAGTAGTAGCAGTAGTAGTAGTAGTACTAGTAGTCATAATCAAAATAATGATAAGAAGAAAACTAGCATTTATAGCCTTTAAGATTTGAAAATTAATTTAAAAATATCTTATTTTACCTTCACAATAAAACTTGGAGATAGGTACTTTTATTATTTCCCTGTTTTTCAAATGAGGACTCATGTAGATTGTGATAAAGTGACTTCTGAGCCAGAAAATGTCTGAGATTGGATTTTAATTCAGGTCTTGGTGACTCCAACTCTAATTGTCTATTCATTGCACCCAAAGTTCTTGTGTGAAAAATCCTGTATTATATATTGCATCATATTTAAAAAAAAACTAGGTCTTTTTAGAAAGCTATATTGACCACAACTATAATAGCAACTCTTATTATTACACTTATATTTTCAAAGAGTTTCAGACAATGGAATTTCTAGGAATGATGACAATCCTGCCTGGTTTGAGAAGCAATGATAGAATGTATTTAATATTGTTATTTGTTTTATAATAACAGTAGTTATTTGGGAAGTAGAATCACATTTTCTTGTTAATATATTACTTCAATATTCTGTCATTTTGTTATAAGCTTCATCTGAATCTGTAATATTGCATACTATTTAGATTTTAGAATATATTATTGAGGAATATATGCATTTCTGAAAACAACTATAATTGCACACACATTAATGACAAGCAACTCTAGATTCAACTGGATATGAAGTGATTCCTTCAGTATTTTATTTTAGTCTCATATAATTTTGTAATATTAATTGATTTCTACATGCTACCAAAGATACTCAACTTATTGTTGAACTTTAAGCAATAAATACTGAAGCACTCTCTTGGGTACTTCAAAAATAGCATCATAACACATTATGCATCTCCGCAATGCAAGAAGGAAGGTTCCTTTAGCTTTATTTTTAACATTTCAGATGTTTTTCTATTTTTGCTTATATCAAAAAATGTAATATTGTGGAAGTGTAACTTTTTTTCCCCATGTACAATCTGTATTTCAATCTCTAGATAGAAATTTATAGGATATATTTTTGAATATGTAGGAGTATACACATATGCACTCAGAGGAATATGTATATGTGGTAAGTGTACATACACATATATAAAGTATATACATATTATATATTTATATATTCTATGTCCTAGGAAATTCATGTATAATTTATATATAAAGCATATGTGCATATATTTCCATATGGCTCTCAAGGTGGAGTGGAAAAGTAATAATTTGTCCTTTTACTTGATTAATTGATAAAATATGACTTATTTTTACTACATGGTCATTAATAGGTATCTAATGCCTTCATTCACAGTCTCAAAGAAACTTGTCCAGGGATAACTTGTCTGGGATTTAGGATCAAGCTCAGTCAAATTTTCATTATTCATTTATGCTCTTCAGCATAAATTCTCCTCAGCATAAAAACTCTTTACTTCAGGCTTAATGTAGTCTCTATCAAATAATGAATGCTTAATAATTGATTTTTCTCATATAAGCACATTTGGCATCCAAACACATTTAAAGAACAGTAACATATTTGCACATACTCTAGACTTAATAAAAGATGGTTAGATGCAAAAAAAATTCACAGTTGAAAAACCCAGTGCTCAATAATAAATACATATACAGTTGCATGGATATATATATATATATATATATATATATATATATATATATATATATATACATATATATATATATATATCTTATATTTATCTGTGTGTGTTCCTTAGCTTCAACATGTTGAAAAGTTTTTAACAAGTTTCATTTACCTAGTTAATGCTTTTTACAAGGATTTCTAGATAGCAGTTTGATACCACATGCCTCAAATAAGCTAGAAACAGACAATTAGTTACTTAAATACCTATAGACAACCTTTAACTGAAATTCCCCTCACGTTTAGATTATTCAAACCAACTCTTCTCAATCATTTTTCATAGACTGTGCAAACCAAAGTAGTAACAAGGCCAAGACAGTGATGCTAAGATAATTCTGTGGTATTTCACTGCAGCAATTCAGGCCCAATATTTTGATTATTTAACCTCATAAATATTAAACATACATAGATAAATGTCATATATATGTGTGTATATATATATTATATATATATATGTGTGTGTGTGTGTGTGTGTGTGTGTACATAGATATATTCCCATAAAAATGTCAATGGGAATATTTCCAAAGAAGGAAAATAAATATGTTCTAATTCTTCCAAAGGCAATAACCTGTTTTCTTATGATTGAAAGCAGCTATGAACTCTGTATGTCTATAATATTAAATTTCTATATATTTTATAAAATGATATGCTTTCATGTTTATGATTCTAAAATTTTCTAACAATTCAGCTTTTTATTATGACTGGCTATGATAAAGTTTTGCAAATTATTCTTAAAATTTAAAATAGTTTCAAATACCATCAAGCAACTTTTAAAGGAATAGTTTTGTTTGCAAAAATATAGAAATATATATATCAAAAGAAAATGATTTACATAATGCAATGAAGTATGTGACAAAATTCCTTATGTACGTTTTGGAATAAAATCTCCCTGGATTACATAAAAAAACACTTTATAAACAACATTACTAAATAGTTCACATACAAAGTAAATATCTCTGAAATCTGTTGGTTCTTCATTTCTCTAGCTCTAATATATGTTTTTTTAACAGTGTAAGATGAAATGTGCCTTGCAAATGCTTTACACAATAGTATTTTGATGAAATTCAAAGTTGTGTTTGTAAGGAAATAGGACAAGAAGTGGTGAATAACTTTTAGGCAGTAAAGCTGGATTAATAAAATATCCTGGCATATACATTTGATAATATATGTTTATTTTCTTTTCCAGTCATTACATTTATTTTAATATTATGTAATATCTACTCTTATGCCAAGCTCAGTGGAAACTATGATACATAAACTTAAAGCAAAGCTTTATTTTGAAAATATGCATTTTGTTTCAGGAATTTAATAGTTCTTTTCTTTACTAATAAAAATATCATTTGTACTTGAAAAGTTTAGAAAATAGTAATGCTGAAAAAATCATTCCACATATAATATTTTAGTGCTTATTATAGCCTGTATACTTAAGTGCAAAGCAATGAATTAAATAGGAACAATCCTGTAAACAAGAAGAAATGATAGCAGAAAATAGACAAAAGCATGAAAAGCTAATTTTAAAACTTTAGTTGAGAAAAACAAAACACTACAATGTACAGTGTTACAGTATAAAATCAAATTTGATGGTTAGATATTGATCACAATACATGGGATTGGAAATAGAGATTAGTAGTTTCAATGCAATTTTCTGACATTTACATATTAAACTCATAGCTTTAATCCACATGGCAAAAGTATTCTTTTTGCCATAGACTAAAAATTATATTAAAACTTACTTAAGGGGGGGGGGCAGAGTCAAGATAGCAGAGAGCAGACACGACTCTCTGTGACCTCCTCAGACCTTCTCTCAAACCAATAGCAGAGTAAGCCTCTAAACTGATTTCGGAGTACAACACATTTCTAGAAGAAGTTACCTTGGAAGAACTTCAGAACAGGTTTGTTTCAAACAGGCAGGGAGACAGTGAGGGAAGACCAGGGCAGGAAGCTGGGGCCAGGACTCAGATCATTGCAATTTTTAAGCATCTGGGCATCTCCTGTGATGCTGTTAGCCTACTCTGTCTTACTTGCAAGCAAGTGGATTGGGAGATTTGCCTATTGTAAAAGGTAAATTGTAAAACACTGAGCCCAGAAAAGAATATTGGACGTAGCCAGGATTACCCAGTACCAGAAATCAATCAACAGAACTGTCCCAGAGCAAATTAAAGCAACTGTAGCTCCTTTGCTTTGAACAGAACTCAAACCTTAAAAATTAATAAAAAGAAAAAAAAAGGAATCTCACCATAGACACCTTTTATGGAGAAAGAGAAGAATAGATCTGAAATCCAAAGGTTCCTAAAGGCAAAGCAACTGCAGAGGAAACCACAAAGGGAGACATGAGCTGGGGCCTATTGCACAAGCCTTTCCTGGAAGACTGCATAAAGAATTTTAAAAGAGAATTAGGAAAAAAAATGGGGAAATGAAATGAGATCATTGAAGGAAGGAATGGAAAAAATATATAATGCCCTACCAAAAAGTTATGGAAAAGACACCAATTCACTAAAAAACAAATTTTGTGAAATGGAAACAGAATACAATGAATTAAAGAATTCAACTAGCCAATTACAAAAGGAGCTAAAAAAAGGTAACTGAAAAAAACAATATATGAAAAATAAGAATTGAACAAATGAAAGTGAATTACTCAATAAGACTTCAAGAATCACTCAAACAAAAACAAAAAAAAATAAAATATAGAAGAAAATATGAAATATCTTTTTAGGAAAAACAACCTGACCTGGAAAATAGTTCAAGGAGAGACAATCTAAGGATAATTTGACTTCCTGAAATGCAAAATGAAAAAAAAAAAGAACCTAGACACTATCTTACAAAAAATCATAAAAGAAAACTGCTCTGATATTTCAGAATCAGAAGGTAAAATAGCCATCTAAAGAATTCACTTATCACCTCCTGAAAAAGACCCCAAAATTAAATCCCCAAAGAATATCATGGCTAAATTTAAGAACTATCACACCAAGGAAAAGATATTACAAACATTCAGAAAGAAACAATTCAAATACCAAAAAAACACATTGAGAATCACTCAGGACCAAGCAGCTTCTGCATTAAAGGATTGAAGGGCTTGTAATCTGATGTTCCAAAGGGCAAAGAAATTTGGATTGTAGCCAAGAATAAGCTATCCAGCTAGAATGAGCATTATCTTTCAGGGAAGAAGATGGACATTTAATGATATAGGAGAATTTCACCTAATTCTAATGAAATCTAGATCTAAACAAAAAATTGACCTCCAAACACAGAACTCAAGAGAATTATAAAAAGGTAAAAAAAGGAAAGAACTATTGAGTACCATGTTTCTGTTGTGACAAAATGTGAGTAGAATTTGATTTTATTTTGATAATATGAAAATGAAACCAGAGGTGGAAAGGGAATCATACTGGAAAAAGAGGAAAAGGGAGGTAAAATAAAGGAAATGACATCTCATGAAGAGGCAAAGAAAACCTATTATAATTGAGGGAAAGAAGGGAGGGAGATGAGTAGTGTGTGAATATTTCTCTCATCAGATTTGACTCTAATAGAGAATGCCACACATATTTCCTTTCACAGAGAAACTTGACTCACCTTATAGGGAAGTGAAGTGGGAAAGGGGGAAAACAAAAGACTAATAGAAGTGAAAATAGAAGAATTATGGTAAAGGTATAAAAAGGGAGAGGGGCCCTAAATTAGGAAGAGGGCTGTTTGAGGAAGGTGGTCATCAAAAGCAAAATATTGGGGAGGAGGGAAGGGGTAAAAAGAGAAGAACATAACTTTGGGTGAATAAGATGGCAGGAAATACAGAATTAGTTATTTTAACTGTGAATATGAATGGGATCGATGTTCCCATAAAATAGAAGCAGATAGCAGACTGGAGTAAAAGCCAGAATCCTACAATATGTTGCTTCCAAGAGACACATTTAAAACATAGTGATACCTACAGAGTGAAGGTAAAGGGCTGAAGAAGAATCTATTATGCTTCAGGTGAATAAAAAAAAAAAAGTCAAGGATAGCAATCCTGATCTCAGATAAAGTAAAAGCAAAGATAGATCTAATTAAAAGAGATAAGGAAGGAAAATATATCTTACTAAAGGGTACCATAGATAATGAAGCAATATCAGTATCAAATATATGTGCACCAAGTGGTATAGCATTCAAATTCCTATAGGAGATGTAAGAGAAATGCAAGAAGAAATAGACATCAAAACTATACTATTGAGTGATCTCAAACTTGCTCTCTCAGAACTAGATAAATCAAACCACAAACTAAATAAGAAAGAAGTTAAGGAGATAAACAAAATGTTAGAAAATTTAGGTATGTTAGATCTTTGGAGAAAATTGAATGGAGACAGAAAGGCGTTTACTTTTTTCTCAGTGGCTCTGGGAACTTATACAAAAATAGACCACATGTTAGGATATAAAACCCTCAAAATCAAATGCAAAAAGGCAGAAATAGTAAATTCACTTTTTTTCAGATCATGATGTAATAAAAATCACATGCAATATAAGGCCAGGAGAAAATAGACTGAAAGTTAATGGGAAATTAAATAATCTAATCCTAAAGAAAAATAGGTGAAACATTAAGTCATAGGAAAAAAAA
>JAJPUD010031540.1:0-12470 GCA_023553655.1 Myrmecobius fasciatus | reverse complement strand
TGGGGGGGGAAAAATTTGTAATGGAAAGCTATGTAAGGGTTATTGTTGAAGAATTTCCCACACATATGTTATGCAAATAAAATAAAAAAAAATAAATAAATAAATTAATAAAATAAATTAAATATGCAATTACTAGTCAAAAAAAAAAGCTCAAGAGTAATCAGAGATGAGCATCCCAGATATTATGCCATGTGAGGCTGAAGAACTCAGCCCATCTCTCTATTAAACTGCGTCCACAGTCATTCTTTTTCTCTGTAATATTTAATCTCTTTGCATCTGTTTTCCCCACTGCCTGCAAATGTTTACTGCATGCTGTTATTTGATAATTGAACTTGCAACCCACTTAGCATTCCAAATCTTTTTCATATAAATTTCAATCAATTATTCCCATTTTGTGGTGACTTGCTTTATCTATCCTCCCTGCTGATGTTTTGATACATCAATAGGTATCCTTTCTGTTGATTTCAGGGGGTAAAGGGGCAATCAGAATCCTAGGCTACTTCTCATTTTGTCATCTTCTCAGGATTTTTTATGCTCATTTTGTAGTGTTTACATTAATTAGTCTCTATTTTTTTTACTTAGGATATAAACATATCATATAATCTGTAAAAACAAAAATGCATTAAAGCCCAATATATCCTCCCTCAATTTCTTAAAAGTCCTGGTGGGGGAGGAAATCTATAGTCATTGTATTCATTTTCTCTCCTCTTATTCCTCTGTGCTTCTAAACTTTAACATTTTGTGTGTTTAAAAAAGCCATCTTTTTGGTGCATTCACTTTTTTCCATTAATACATTCAAAGGTAGTTTTCAACATTCACCTTTGCAAAACCTTGTGTTTCACATTTTTCTCCCTCTTCCCTGTCCCACTCCCCACCTAGACAGCAAGCAATCCAATATAGGCTAAACGTGCAATTTTTCTAAACACATTTTCATATTTATTGTGCTATGCAAGAAAAATCAGATCAAAAGGGGAAAAAAGCAAACAACAAAAAAGTTACTATGCTTTGATCCACATTCATTCTCCATAGTTCTCTCTCATTGCAGATAGCTATTTCCATCATAAGTCTTTTGAAATTGCCATGAATCACCTCATTTTTTGAAAAGAGCCACAGCCCTAACAATCGATTATTACATAACCTATTGTTGCTATACAAAGTTCTCTTGGTTCTACTCACTTCAATCAGTTCATGCAAGTCTTTCCAGGTTTTTCTGAGATCTGTCTGCTCACCATTTCATTTTTTAAATTTTTATTAAAATGTTTTATTCACAAAGCATATATATGGGTAATTTTTCAACATTGACTCTTGTAAAATCTTCTGTTCCAAATTTTCCCCTCCTTCTCCTTACTCCCTGCCCTAGATAGCAGGTAGTATAATACATGTTAAATATGCTAAAACATATGTTAAACCCAATAATACATATTTATATAGTTATCTTGCTGTACAGGAAAAAATCAGATCAAGAAGGAATAAAAAACAAAACATGAGAAAGAAAAGAAAATGCAAGCAAACAATAAAAGAAAGAGTGAGAATGCTATGTTGTGGTCCACACTTAGTTCCCACAGTCCTCTCTCTGCGTGTAGGTGGCTCTCTTCATCACTGAAAAATTGGAACTAGTTGGAATCATCTCATTGCTGAAGAGAGCCACGTCCATCAGAATTGATCATCATATACTCTTGCTGTTGCCTTGTATAATGATGTCCTGGTTCTGATCATTTCACTTGCATCAATTCATGCATCCAGGCTTCTCTGAAATCATCTTGCTGGTCATTTTTACAACCATATTTTATTTAGCCATTCTCCAACTGATGGGCACCCATTTAGTTTACAGTTTCTTTCCACTACAAAAAGGGCTGCCACAAACATTTTTGCACATGTGGGTCCCTTTTCATCCCTTAAGATCCCAATATAAGCACTGCTCAGTCAAAAGGTATGCACAGTTTGATAACTTTATGAGCATAATTCCAAATTGCTCTCCAGAATAAGACGGATCCATTCACAGTTCCACCAAAAAGTATTGTGTCCCAATTTTCCCACATCCCCTCCTACAATCATCATTATCTTTTCCTGTCATTTTAGCCAATCTGACAGGTGTGTAGTGGAATCTCAGAGTAGTCTTAATTTCCATTTCTCTGATAAATAGTGATTTGGAGCACCTTTTCATATGACTACAAATAATTTCAGTTTCTTAATCTGAAAATTGTCTGTGCATACCCTTTTCAATTGGAGAATGGCTTGATATTCCTATATATTTGAGTCAATTCTACATATATTTTAGAAACGAGGCCTTTATTTGAACCTTTGAATGTAAAAATGTTTTCCCAGTTTACAAACTTCCCTTCTAATCTTCTCTACATAAGTTTTGTTTGTACAAATTTTTTTAACTTAATATAGTAAAAATTATCTGTTTTGTGATCAATAATGATCTCTAGTTCTTCTTTGGTCATAAATTCCTTCCTCCTCCACAGTCCTTGAGGTAAACCATCCTATGTTCTGTTAATTTGTTTATAATATCATTCTTTGTCTAAATCATGAAATCATTTTGACTTTATCTTGGTATATGGTGTTAGGTGTGGATTAGTACCTAGTTTTCTTCCATACTAGTTTCTAAATCTCCCAGCAGTTTTTGTCAAATAGTGAATGCTTATCCCAAAAGCTGAGGTCTTTGGGTTTGCCAAAAACTAGATTGCTATAGCTATTGACTATTTTGTCCTGTGAACCTAGCCTATTGCACTGATCAACTAATCTATTTCTTAGTCAGTACCAAGTGGTTTTGATGACCACTGCTTTATAATATAGTTTTAGATCTGGCACCTTCACTTGCTTTTTTTTATTAATTCCTTTGAAATTCTTGATCTTTTTATTCTTCCAAATAAATTTCATTGTTATTTTTTCTAGGTCAGTAAAATAGTTTCTTGGGAGTTTGATTGGTATAGGATTAAATAAATAGATTACTTTAGGTAATATTGTCATTTTTATTATATTCGCTCAACCTATCCAACAGCACTTGATATTTTTCCAGTTATTTAGATCTAACTTTATTTGTGTGGAAAATGTTTTATAGTTTTGCTCATATAGTTCCTGACTTTCCCTTGGCAGATAAATCCCCAAATATTTTATGTTATCAACAGTTATTTTAAATGGAATTTCTCTTTGTATCTTTTGCTTTTGAATTTTGTTAGAGGTGCATAAAAATGCTGATCATTTATGTGGATTTATTTTGCATCCTGCAATTTTGCTAAAGTTGGGGATTATTTCTAATAGCTTTTTAATTGATTCTCTGGGGTTCTCTAAGTATACCATCATATCAGCTGCAAAGAGTGATAATTTAGTTTCCTCATTACCTACTCAAAATCCTTTAATCTCCTTTTTTTTCTCATTTTCAAAGCTAGCATTTTTAATACAATATTGAATAGTAATGGTGATAGTGAGCAACCTTATTTCACCCCTGATCTTATTGGGAATGGTTCCAGTTTATCCCCTTTACATATGTTGCTTGCTGATGGTTTAAAATAGATGCTATTGACTATTTTAAGGAAAATTCATTTATTCTTATACTCTTTAATGTTTTGTTTTTTGTTTTATTTTTTGCTGAGGCAATTGGGGTTAAGTGACTTGCCCAGGGTCACACAGCTAGGAAGCGTCTGAGACCAGATTGAACTTAGGTCTTCCTGACTTCAGGGCTGGTGCTCTATCCACTGCGCCACCTAGGTGCCCCCTCTTTAATGTTTTTAATAGGAATGGGTGTTGGATTTTATACAAAGCTTTTTCTGCACCTATTGAGATAATCATAGGGTTTTTGCTAATTTGGCTATTGATATAGTCAATTATGCTAATGGTTTATCTAATATTGAACCAGCCCTGCATTCGTAGCATAAATCCTACTTAGTCATGGTGTATTATCCTGGGGATGATTTTCTGTAATCTCTTTGCTAATATTTTATTTAAGATTTTTGCATCAATATTCATTAAGGAGATTGGTCTATAATTTTCTTTCTTTGTTTTTGTTCTACCTGGTTTAGGTATCAGTACCATGTCTGTGTCATAAAAGGAATTTGGTAGGAATCCTCTATTCCATATTTTTTCAAATAGTTTATATAATATTGGAGTTAATTGTTCTTTAAATGTTTGGTAGAATTCACATGTAAATCTATCTGGTCCTGAGAATTTTTTCTTAGGGAGTTGATTAATAGCTTGCTCTATTTCTTTTTTCTAAAATGGGACTATTTAAGTAATTTATTTCCTCTTCTGTTAGTCTGAGCAATCTATATTTTTGTAAGTAATCCTCCATTTCACTTAGGTTATCAAAATTTTTGGCATGAAATTAGGCAAAGTAACTCCTAATTATTTCTCTAATTTCCTCTTCATTGGTGGAAAGTTTTCCCTTTTCATTTTTGAGACTAACAATTTGATTTTCCTCTTTCTTTTTTCTGATCAAATTAATTAAAGTTTTAGCTGGTTTTTTTTTCATTAAACCAACTCTTACTTTTATTTATTAATTCAATAGTTTTTTTTTACTTCCAATGATATTAAATTGTCCTGTTATTTTTAGAATTGCAAGTTTGGTATTTGATTGGGGGGGTTAATTTGTTCTTCTATCTTTTTTACTTGCAAGCCCAATTCATTGATTTTCTCTTTATTTTATGCAAGTAAGCATCTAGAGATATAATATTTCCCCTAAAAATCACTTTGGCTGCATCCCAAAAGTTTTGGTATGTTTTCTTATTATCATTCTCATAGATGAAATTATTAATTGTGTCTATAATTTGCTGTTTCAAGCATCCATTTTTTAGGATGAGATTATTTAGTTTCCAATGACTTTTTGGTCTATTTTACCCTGGCCTTTTATTGAATTTAATTTTTATTGCATTGTAATCTAAAAAATGTATTTACTATTTCTGCCTTTCTGCATTTGATTTAGAAGTCTTTATGTCTTTATGGTCAATTTTTGTATAGGTTCCATGAACTGCCAAAAAGAAAATGTACTCTTTTCTTTCTCCATTCAATTTTCTCCATAGATCTACCATACCTAACTTTTTTAGTATTCTATTTACTTCTTTAAATTCTTTCTTATTTATTTTGTGGTTTGATTTATCTAGTTCTGAGGGAGCAAGTTTGAGATCTCCTACTATTATAGTTTTGCTGTCTATTTCTTCTTGCAGCCCTCTTAACTTCTCCTTTAGGAATTCTCATGTTATGCCATTTGGTGCATATATGTTTAGCATTGATATTGCTTCATTTTCTATGGTACCCTTTAGCAAGATGTAGTTTTCTTCCTTATCTCTTTTAATTAGATCAATTTTTGATTTTGCTTGATCTGAGATCAGCATGGCTACTTCTGCTTTTTTTTATTTCGCCTGAAGCATAATAGATTTTGCTCCAATCTTTTATCTTTACTCTGTATGTATCATTCTGCTTTAAATGTGTTTCTTTTAAACAACATATTGTAGGATTCTCTCTTTTAATCCAGTCTACTATCCACCTCCCCTTTATGGGAGAGTTAACCCCATTCACATTTATGGTTAAGACTACTAATTTTGAACCCCAAATTATTTCTCTTTCTTTTTTCCCTTTCCCTCCTCCCCAGTATTTTAGTTATGGTCACCACTTGCCTAAAGTTTCCCTCCCCCTCTCTCCCGTTAGAGTCCCTCCCCCTTTCTTATCTTTACCATACTATTTCTGTTTTCCCTTCTATTTAGCCTATCCTTTCCCTTTTCACTTTTCCCCTTCCACTTTTCTATAAGGTGAGAGAAGTTTCTCTGTGAAACCAAATATGTCTAATATTTTCTCTTTGAGCCAAATCTGATGAAAGAATCACACAATGTGCATTCCCTTTCTTTACCTCTTCCTGATATGTAATTTCCCTCATTTTACTTCCACTTTACCCTTTTTCCAGTACAATCCCCTTTCCACCTCTTATTTTCTTTTTTATAACAGTAAAGTCATATTATACATGCACTCTCTATGTATACCCATAACAGAAATACAATTCTCAAGATTCTTTTCTTTTTACTTTTTAATGCTTCTCTCAAGTTCTATATTTGGAGTCCAAAATTTTTGTTTAGCTCTGGTCTTTTCATCAGAAATGAATGAATTCACATTCACCTGAATGTCCATCTTCTTCCCTAAAAAAAATGCTCAGTTTAGTGGGGTAGTTTATTCTTGGCTGCATTCTAAGTTCCTTAGTCTTTTGGAATATCATATTGCAGGCCCTTTGATCCTTTAAGGCGGAATTTGCTAGGTCCTGGGTAATACTTATTCTGATTCCTTGGTATTTGAATTGGTTCTTTCTGGCTGCTTGTAATATTATTTCCTTGGTCCCGTAGTTCTGAAATTTAGCCACAATTATCCTTGGAGTTTTAATTTTGGTTTCTCTTTCAGTAGGTGTTTGGTGAATTCTTTCAATGGCTATTTTAGCTTCTGATTCTATGACATCCAGGAAGCTCTCTTTGATGATTTCCTGGAATATAGTGTCTAGGCTTTTTTTTTCCATCATGGTTTTCCAGAAGTCCAATACTCCTTAAATTGTCTCTCCTAGATCTATTTTCCAGGTCAGTTGTTTTTTTCCAAGTAGATATTTTACATTTTTTTCCTATTTTTTAATTTTTTTGGTTTTGCTTGACTGATTCTTGATGTCTTGAGTCATTCATTTCCATTTTTTCAATTCTGATTTTTAGTGAATTGTTTCCTTCATTTACTTTTTTACAACTTTTTGTATTTGTCCAATTGAATTTTTAAATAAGTTGTTTTGTTCTAAGGATTTTTTTTCATTTCACAAATTCTGTTTTTTAAAGAGCTATTTTCTTTTTCCATTTCACAACTTCTGTTTTTTTTCCCTGAGGCAATTGGGGTTAAGTGACTTGCCCAGGGTCACACAGCTGTTATGTGTCTGAGACCAGATTTGAACTCAGGTCCTCCTGACTTCAGGGCTGGTGCTCTATCCACTGTACCACCTAGCTGCCCCTCAACTTCTGTTTTTTAAGGAAGTATTTTCTTTTTTCATTTCACAGATTGTTTTTCAGGGAGTTGTTTTCTTTTTCCATTTTGTCAAATATATATATTTTAAGTAGATTATATGCTTTTTTCCATTTCACTATTTTGTAGTGAATTTTCTTCAGATAATTTCTGAGTTGCCTTTCCCAACTCCTCTTGTAATGTTCTCATTTCCTTTCCCCATTTTTTTCCAGCTCTCTTTTAAGATCTTTTATAGTTTCTTCTAGGATAGCTTTGTGTGATAGGGAACAATTTATTTCACCCTTTAGGGCTTCATATGGTGATGATCTGATTTTAGTCTCCTCAGGGTTTGAAATCTGTTATTCTCTTTCACCATAAAAAACTATCTATAGTCAGAGTTCTCTCTGCTTTTTTACTCATTTTTTAAAAAAACATTAAGATCTGTTTTTAGGGCAGCAGAGGTTGTCCAAGCTTCCTCTATGAGTGGTGGCAGCTTGCACTAAATTAGTGCTTACTCACCTCTGGTGCTGGGTGGGCACGGCCAGGTCCCATGTAATTCTGGCATTTCAGGATTCACTATTTACCTTTTGTGCTTGTGTTTCCTGTTTTATAACTCCTCTGCTGATCTACTGGCTTGCAACCAGGGCAGTGTAGCCAACACTGCAGATTCTTCCCCATAGATCCTATGCCAAGTGGATTCTGCACTGCCCCATGGAGCCCATACTTCCCCAGGTCTGTGCTGCTTGCACTCAGTCTGTGACCTTCTTGTGCTTGGCACTCCTCCCTCCATGCCCAATTGAAACAGATCTTTTCTGGCAATCTTCAGAATTATCTTCTGCTGGTAATTTGTTCCACTCCTGATATTTGTGGATTCTCCCAGTATAGAGCTAATTCAGAGGTTGGATTTGTTATTTAGTCTGAGGGTGGTAAGAGAAGGTCAGAAAGAAATGTGTGCCCTCTCCACCATCTTGGCTCCTCCCCACCATCATTTCTTATAGAACAATAATATTCTATTACATTTTTATACCATAAATTATTCAGCCATTCTCCAACTGGTGGGCATCCATTCAATTTCCATTTCCTTGCTACCACAAAAAGAGCTGCTACAAATATTTTTTTCACATGTGGGTCCTTTTTCCTATTTTATGCTCTCTTTGGATACAGACCCAGTAGAAACACTATAGAATTGAATGTTATGCACAGTTTGATATCCCTTCAGGCATAGTTTCGAATTGCTCCCCAGAATGTTTGGATCAGTTCACAACTCCACCAAAAGTGCATTAGTGTCCTAGTTTTCCCTCATTCTCTCCAACATTGGTCATTACCTTAACCTGTCTTCTTAACCAATCTGAAAGGTGTGGGATGGTATCTCAGAATTGTTTTAAATTGTATTTCTCTTAGTCAGGTAATTTAGAGCATTTTTTCATATGACTGGAAATTGTTTTAATTTTTTCACCTGAAAATTGTCTGTTTATATCCTTTAACCATTTATCAATTGGGGAATGATTTGTGTTGTTATAAATTTGAATCAATTCTCTATATAATTTAGAAATGAGGCCTTTATAAAAAACACGATGTAAAAAAATTCTGCTTCCCTTCTAATCTTGGCTACATTGGTTTTTATGTAATATAAAATGTAAAACTTTTAATATAATCAGAATTATCCATTTTGTATTTCACAATGTTCTGTAGTAATTCTTTAGTCATAATTTCCTCCCTTCTCCACAGATCTGAAAAGTATACTATCCCTTTATCACTCTTCAGCTCTTTGCTGTCTAACTTCCAGCCTCATCAATCAACTGAACCTTTGACTTTTAATATTAATATTTCCTTATTTGTCAAATATAATTTTCTTTTTTCATTTCTTCTTCTTGTTCATTCTGCAGCATTGGAACCTGCTGAGTTATCTTTTCTCTTTAGGCCTAACTCATGGCAGTCTGATAGTTCAGATTTCACATTAGAATAAAATGGGACATTGTAAACACTGTAACATTTGACAAAGTTTTCAGCATACTTGGACATAAGGGGGAAAGGAATATCCAATAAGGAAATGGCATTGAATGGCTAGGATATAGCTATTCTGCTCAGTGTTGGTCATGTTGGTCTTCTGGTCAGATGTCTTAAGAAGAAAAATGCTGATTCCTCTTGTACCCAGTTATATTCTTTGTACTTTGTAGTTTGGTTACTAGGAAGCTCTAGCAATATTCCAAGTCTTGCTTCCCTTAGCCAATTAAATTTTAAAATGGTCTCAGTACATTTTAAGGAAAAACTAGCCTAGTCTATATGGCATGTATTACTTTTACTATAACCTATCCCTTTCATGACAAAAGTCTAAGAACCTTCCATCACTCAAAAATCTTTAAAGTCATTAATGAAAAACACTAATTTGAAGCACTCCAGAAACTTGGCATAGGCAATACTGGAAGAAGAAGAGAAAACCCAGTAGAGTAAGTTAGAAAAAAACAATAAGCAATTCAATAGCCATCCCACAAGGGTAACAGAATATGAAGGCTGAAAATCCTGGTCTTGACTCACTGCTTTGGAAGGGTCAAGTCTCAGATTATAATGATCATGTGGTCCAGTGGTAAGAGATGACACTGTTTTGTGGTTAAAAATATGTCTCTTTAATGACCAAGAATAGCACTTTAGTTAATAATCCCATCAGATGTAAGTGTCATCTTCAGCTCATTACTCCCTTTCATGTAGCCTGAGTGCCAGAATAGGCATTAAGAATCACCTTGGGTACTAAGATGGTGGAGAAAAGGCAACAACTCAGCAGAACTCTCTCAACATTCCCCTCTAAAAATTTTAATGCCCTAAATAGAATTTTAGAATAACAAGAGTCAACAACAACAAGATCAAGTGAAATATTTTTTCCAGACCAAGACAACTTAGCAAGTCAAGGTCTGTGACACCAGAGTTGGGCCAGCCCAGAGCCAAAGTGAGGGACTGTAACATCAGAAGATTTTAAGAACTCTCATTCCAGAGATGTTAAAGGTTTGGACAATTGGTTAGAGTTTTAGTGGGTCCATTTGTTGCATTGGTTGTAAGCCTGTTGCATTATCTATACGCAGTTTCTGGATGCAGCTCTAGTTTAATGCTTACAGCCATAGAAGAACAGTAATCCTGGTCACAGTTCAAGTGCTAAGAGCAGTGATAGCGCTGGAGAAGAGTGCTTGGAGTCCTTCACAAAGCGTCAGTGGATATGGTCTCAGTTCAGCTCAGAAGAACACTAGCACTAGTGGCTACAGGGAAACAAAGTCCCTTCCTGGTTAAAGAATAAAGCACAAACCAGAAGAGCACTGACCATAACTCTCCTTGGATAATACAACTTGACTCACTGAAAACTTACAGATTCTAATAATTAACTCTTAAAACAGAAGCACAGAAAATCTGAAGGTTGAGACAGCACACCTGAGACAGCACACTATCTTTTCAAGCAAGAAGCAGAGCCCAACTTTTAATGAAAAAAAATTAAAAGAAAGAATATGAAAAAAATGAACACATAGAGAGATAATCCAACTATGAAAAGGTATTATACTGACAAGGAAAAAAAGACACAAAATCAGAAGAAGACAGTAATGTAAAAATAATTATGGGCGAAGCCTCAAAAGAAAGTGAATCAAGCACAAGTCTAACAAAAATTTCTGGAAAAAACTTCATAAGAAATTTAAAGACCAAAAGTAGAGGTAGAGGAAATTTGGAAAAAGAAATCAAGAGTCCAAGAAAATTAAGAAAAATGAGTTAATATCTTGATTTTAAAAAAAAGGATAAAAATACTGCAAACTGCCCAGGTGTCCTAGAACCAGAGGGTAAAATAGCCATTGAAAGAATTCACCAATAACCTCCTGAAAGAGATCCCAAAATGAAAACTCCAGGGAACATCATAGCTAATTTCAGAATTAACAAATCATGGAGAATTTTTTTTGTTTTTTTGTTTTATTTTTCTATTTTTATTAAAAATTTTTTTATTTGCAAAACATATGTATGTATAGTACTTCAACACTGAACCTTACAAAGCTTTCCATTACAAATTTTTCTTCCCTAGTCCTCTCCCCTCCCCTAGATGGCAGGAAGTACACTACATGCTAATTATGTTAAATACTTGACAAATCGAATATGTGTATATATATTTCCACATACCTTGCTGTGCAAGAAAAATCCTATCTACAAGTAAAAAATTCTGAGAAAGGAAACCCAATGCAAGCATAAAAAAAGAGCATGAAAATGCTGTGTTGTGGTCCTCATTTCATATCCCTCTCTCTAGGTGTATATGGCTTTCTTCAGTGAACAATTGGAACTGGTTTGAAGCATTTCATTGTTGAAGAGAGCCTTGTCCATCAGAATTGATCATCATATAGTATTGTTGTTGCCGTGTATGATGATCTGGTTCTGCTCATTTCATGCAGCATCAGCTCATGCAAGTCTCTTCAGGCCTCTCTGAAATCATCCTGCTAATCATTTCTTACAGAACAAGAATATTCCATAACATTCATATACCATAATTTGTTCAGCCATTCTCCAATTGATGGGCCTCCATTCAGTTTCCAGTTCCTAGCCACTGCAAAAAAGGCTGCCACAAACATTCTTGCATATGTGGGTTCTTTACCTCCTTTAAGATCCCTTTGGGATATAAGCCCAATAGAAACACTGCTGGGTCAAAGGTTATCCACAATTTGAAAACTTTTTGAGCATAGTTCCAAATCACTCTCCAGAATGGTTGGATCCATTCACAGTTCTACCAAGAATGTATCAGTATCCCAGTTTTCCCACATCCCCTCCAACATTCATCATTATCTTTTCCTGTCATCTTATCCAATTTGACAGGTGTGTAGTAGTACCTCAGAGTTGTCTTAATTTGCATTTCTCTGATCAGTAGTGATTTGGAGCACATTTTCATATGACTAGAAATGGTTTTAATTTCATAATCTTAAAATTGTCTGTTCATATCCTTTGACCATTTATCATCAATTGGAAAATGACTTGAATTATTACAAATATGAGACAATTCTCTATAATTTTAGAAATGAGGCCTTTATCAGAATCCTTAAATGTAAAGATGATTTCCCAATTTGTTGCTTCCCTCCTAATCTTGTCTGCATTAGTTTTGTTTGTACAAACAGTTTTTAACTTAATATAGTCAAAATTATCTATCTGTTGTTCAATTAAGAGTTCCAATTCTTCTTTGGACATAAATTTGTTCCATCTCCACAGGTCTGAAAGGTAAACTATCCTATGTTCCTCTAATTTGCTTATATCACTCTTTAAATCATGAACCCATTTAGATCTTATCTTTATATGTGGTGTTAGGTGTGGGTCAAGCCCTAATTTCTTCCACACTAGTTTTCAATTTTCCCAGCAGTTTTTATCGAATATTGAATACATATCCCCAAAACTGGAGTCTTTGGATTTATCAAACACTAAATTGCTACAGTTAATGCCTAGTTTGTCCTGTGATCCTATCCTATGCCACTGATCAACTACTCTATTTCTTAGCCAGTACCAAATGGTTTTGA
>JAJPUD010031539.1:0-12470 GCA_023553655.1 Myrmecobius fasciatus | reverse complement strand
CTATAGTCCTGAAATTTAGCCACGATATTCCTTGGGGTCTTAATTTTGGGGTCTCTTTCAGGAGGTGATCGGTGAATTCTTTTAATGGTGATTTTGCCCTTTGATTCTACAATCTCAGGGCAGTTTTCTTTCAGGATTTCCTGGAAGATAGTGTTTAGATTCTTTTTTTGATCATGGCTTTCAGGAAGTCCAATAATCCTTAGATTGTCTCTCCTAGATCTATTTTCTAAGTCAGTTGTTTTTCCTAGGAGATATTTCATATTTTCTTCTAATTTTTCATTTTTTTGTTTTTGTTTGACTGATTCTTCAAGTCTTAGTGAGTCATCACTTGCATTTGTTCAATTCTTATTTTTAAAGTGTTGTTTTCTTCAGTTACCTTTTTAAGCTCCTTTTGTAACTGGCCAATTTGTTCATTGCACTCTTTTTCCACTTCACTAATTTTATTTTTTAATAAATTGGTGTCTTTTTCATATCTCTTTTGCAGGGCATCATATCCTTCTTGCAAGATACTGTATCCTTCTTGCACTGATTTCAGTTTATTTTCTTATTTATCCTCCAGCTCTCTTTTGAGGTTCTTTATGCAATCTTCCAGAAAGGCCGTTTGAAACGGGGACCAGTGATGGTCCTTGCTGTTTTTTTCTGGATTTTTGTCTACAGAAACCTCTGTATCTGAGGTCGTTTCTTTGCCTTGATAAAAGCTGTCTATGGTGAGAGCTCTCTTTTGCTTCTTCATCATTTTTTTTTTAGACAGCGTGGATATCTCTTTAAGGTAGGGGAAAAAAAAACCATGGCTGAAGATGCTTTGCCCTGGGGCACTTCGGCGAGTTGACCTAAGGTCCTGGGCCGGTGGGGGCTAGGACTAAGTCTGAATTACTCCTTAAACAAGGCAAGTCTGCCAGAACACCTGCCCCCAATCAGGGCAGAGTGTCCTCAGTGCCTCAGATAAACTCCAGGTGTTTGGAATTTGGAGTTTGGAGTTTGGAATTTCTTCCATGATGAGCTGAGCTGAGTCCCACCCTCACTTCCGGCCTGCACAGGGGTCGTCTATTTATCTCTCTGTCCGAGTCCGACTAACCTGATATGAAGTTCTCCAGAGAGCCGTGACCAAATATTTCTGAGTTCGTTGACTTGAAGATCAGTTCAGAGGCTTATTTTATTGTTGATTTGAGAGAAGATTGGAGGAGAGGCAGAAAGTCACGTTTTCACACTGCCATCTTGGCTCCGCCCCTCTTAACAAGCATTTTGATTAGGCTATTAGGAGTATTATTATACCCCCTTGAAGATGTGGAAATTGTTACTTGCCTAGAGTCATACATGAAATTCAGTCTAGGTGGGCCAAGTTCTTATAGAACTGTAGAGCCCACTTTTAAAGGGGTTGAATTTCAGTGTAAACACAAGTAAAAATTCACAATTACTATGTAACCTTATTTACTTCAAAAGTTTTATTCCCCTTACCCAGTACATCAAATTCTTTTGAGCAAAGATGCACACACACACACACACACACACACACACACACACAGATACACATGCATTTGCGCGTGTATATATACATATGTGTGCATATGCACACAAATATGTATACATATATGCACGTATGTATGTGCAAACACAAAAATAGATAGATAGATAGATAAATAGATAGATCGATAGATAGATAGATAGATGCCTCAGTTCCTAGGACAGGGTTATATATACAGTAGCTGCTTATTCCAACTGAAATTTTATGTTTATTACTTGGTGTGTTAGACCAAATGAATTACAATTGCTGAACTGGTACTTGGCTTCAAGTTTAAAACTCATTTAAACTTGCTTTATAAGCCCTAAACCAAAGCTTTATCTCTCTCCTTTGCCATATTTGATTACTCTGAAAACACAAGACATGAATTTCTTGTAATTATAATGATGGTGATGATATGGACACCATTTATATACTGCTTAAAGTTTTACAAATCGTTTTATTATATTCACTATTTATTTAATCCTCACAACTGTATGAAATTTTAGTATCCTTATTTTAAAGATGGGTAAACTAAGTCTGAGATGCAGTGTGACTTACCAAGGTTCATATACTGATATCTAAGACAGAATTCAACCTTAGGCTTTACTGAATCCAAATCCAAATTTAGCATTGTACCATCTAGCTACTCTGATTAGCACTTACCGACCATATTCATAGCAATTAATCAGGTAGAGTTTTGAAACATATGTTGTGCATTGATTTAACTTTTTTTTTTCTCAGTGCATTCTGACAATCCAAATGGGGCAACTAGGTGCTATAGAGAATAAAGCCTCAGTCCTGGATTCAGGAAGACCTAAGTTCAAATTCAACCTCAGATATTTACTAGCTGTGTCACCCTGGACAATTCACTAACCCCTGTTTGCCTCCATCCTTCAGCTGTAAAATGAGTTGGACAAGGAAATGGCAAATATGCCAGTATCTGCAAAAAAAACCACAAATGGTGATAAAAAGATGCAGGCAGGATTGAAATTATTAAACAAGCTTGGCAGCTTGGATAGACTGCAAGTTCTTTAATAACTACTTCTTGCAGGTATTTTATATGCCTACCCAGTACCCAGTGTAGTACTTCACACATTATACACTATTGATAAATGTGAGAAGACTGATTTATTGAGTGCTCCACTTATCTCTCCATTCCCTTTTGTGTGTTTATCCCATGGTTTCTCTTCGGCAATCTTTGTTTTCCATTTTGACATTCTTGACCCATTTCATTACATCCCTTCAACACTGCAAATAAAATCAAGTCTTTTTTATTTTGTACTTACAAATCTGTTGCAAATGATTATCAGATGGATTTGTACCTAGATTATATATGCAGGGACTATAAGTCTTTCCTCAATGTAAGCTATAACAAGGATGCTCACTAAAGCAAAATGGATCTTATTTTATTACAGCTTCTCAGTGCTCCATTCATATAATTCCCTCAACCATCACTTTTATTATAATAGCCACAGATAATGCTGGCTCCTATTCACAAATGGCCTTAATTCTTACAACTATTATTTCTCCTTTGATCTTTCCTTTGCTGACCTATTTGGTCACATTTTCTCCCTGCCTATATTCCCAGTTATTGCAATAGACTTCTTAGCAATATTCCAAATCAGTTGTCTTAGATACCTGGGTCCAGATTTGGTGAAATATTCTGACAATGGGCTGAACTTTCCAATCAATCAGCTATTTATTAAGAATCTATCATATGTTTAATGTTGTACTGAGTGCTAGCAGTACAAAGATAAAATTCATGGATCCTTTAGTGTAGATTCCCTCATATTGTATTAGGGAAAACTCATGCATCTATCTTTATTTACATCTATTCACCTGTCCACATATATATTACATGTATGTAATATATATGCATATCATATATATTCAGTTATATATTTTGTGTGCATTTGTATGTATATGAACACATTATATATATATATATATATATGTACACATAAAAATGTATGTGGATACAGATACATACACATAGATGTAGATATAGATATTGAGAAACTTCGTGGGAGGGAAACACTGAGTTCTCTTTTTTACTTCTCTAAAAATACATAGGATTTTCCATCATAAGTCCTTCAGAATAAGTATGGATGATTGTACTAATGAGAATAACAAAATCATTTACAGCTGGTCATCCCCAAACATTGCTATTACTTTGCATATAACATGTTTCATTTTGCTCATGGAGGACTTTCCAGATTGTTTTTTTTCCTGAGAACATCCTGCTCATCATTTCCCAAGGAACAATAATATCCCATAACAATCACACATCAGAGTTTATTGAGCCATTCACCAGCTGATGGGCATGCCATTAATTTCTATTTTTTTTTGTCCTGAGAAGAGAGCTAATAAGAATATTTTTGGACATATAGGTGATTTTCCCTTTTTTTTTCCTGAACCTCTTATTTTATTCATACCTAGTAGTGGTGTTATTAGGTCAAAGGATATGCATGAATTTGTAGCTCTTTGGGCACAGATCATATCTTTTCTCATTTATCATTTGGGGCACAGCTTTTATTTATTTATAAATTTGACTCAGTTCCTCTGAATTTAAGAAATGAGGCCTTATCAGAGAAACTTGCTTTGATTTTTTTTACAATTACTATTGCTAATTTTATTTCTCCCCATTTATTCTCTCTTTCCTTTCACCTTATTCCCTCCTTAAAAGTGTTTTGCTATTGAGCATTCCCTCCCCCAATATGCCCTCTCTTTTATCACTGTCCTCACTTTCTCATATCCCATTCCCTTCCTATTTTCTCCCAGGGTAACATGTATTTCTATACCCCTATTGAGTGTGTATATTATTTCCTTTTTGAGCAAATTCTGATGACAGTAAAGAACACTTACTCATCTCTCTTGCTCCTCTTCCCCTCCAGTGTAAAAAAACAATTTGCCTCTTTTTTATAGCTTATAATTTGTACAATTCCACTTCACCCTTTCCCTTTCTCCAAGTACTTTCTCCTTTGTCTCTTAATTTCATCATTTTTAAAAGATATTATCCCTTCATACTCAACTCACACTTGTGCCTCTGTCTATATATAATCCTAACTGCCATAATAATGAGAAGATTCTAATGAGTTATAAGTAACATCCTTTCATGTAGTAATGTAAATAGATAAACGTTATTAAGTCCCTTATGATATCACTTTCCTGATTAGCTCCTTATGCTTCTCTAGAGTCCTATATGTGAAAATCAAAATTTCCATTCAGCTCTGGTCTTTTCATCATGAATGCTTGAAAATCTTTGTTCATTGAATGCCTTTTCCTCTGAAGGATTATATTCAGTTTTTTTCTGGGTAGGTGATTCTTGGTTGAAATCCTAGCTCTATTGCTCTCCAGGATATCATATTTCAAGCCCTCTAGTCTTTTAATGTAGAATTGGCTAAATCTTCTGTTATCCTGACTGTGGCTTCACTACAGTTAAATTGTTTTTTTTCTGGATGCTTGTAATATTTTTCCTTGACCTGGGAGTTCCAGAATGTGGTTATAATATTCCTGAGAGTTTTCATTTTGGGATCTCTTTCAGGAGGTGATCTTTTTTCAATTTCTAATTTATCATTTGTTTCTAGAATATCAGGAAAGTTTTCCTTGATAATTTCTTGAAAGATTATGTCCAGGCTCTTCTTTTATCATAACTTTCAGGTAGACCATCAATTTTTAAATGACCTGTCCCGGTTCTATTCTCCAGGTCTGTTGTTTTTCCAATGAGATATTTCACATTTTTTTTAATTCTGTTTTATTATATCTTGGCTTCTCATAAAGTAATTAGCTTTCATTTGTTCAATTCTATTTTTTAAGGAATTATTTTCCCTAGTAAGCTTTAGTACCTCCTTTCCCAATTGGCCAGTTTTGCTTTTTAAGGCATTCTTTTCCTTATTAGCTTTCTGTATTTCCCTTTTGCAAAACTCTCAGTTCTTTTTCTAATGTTTCCTCTATCTCTCTTGATTTTCAAAATCCCTTTTGGCCTCTTCTATGGCCTAAGTTCAATTCTGAGCACTAAGCTCCCACCCTAGTTCCACAAACTTTTGTGCTAATCTTCCTGGTCCACTTTGGTATCTCTACTGACAGTTCTGGAAGCCTCCAATATTGTCACTGATTCAGAGATGGAGCTGGAGCTGAGACTGGGTCTAGGGCTGTGCTGATGTGCCCTGCACTGGTTTTGCATGTTGGATTCCCATCCTGGTGTCGCTGTAATGCTTTGGGAGAAACTGAGGTCGTACCACACATTGGAGAATAGGTAATGTTTTATTGATATTAATTGAGAGTTTAGAACCCATAGCTATGGAGCAGGACTGAATGGGACTCCTGTCTCAAAGCACACATTCCCAGAGAGATAGACTGGCAGCCATTAGCCAGCCATCTGGATCTCAGGGTATCCAGAAGTTAGTAGTTTGCTCCAAGGATTATTATAAGTCTCCTGGCACTCAGGAGAACAAAGAAGAACAGTCAGAGGGAGGGGTAGGGCAATGGGGGAATTGGAATTCCAGGAAAGGTCTATCAATTCAGTTCTGACAGGTCAGGAGTATGAAGAATCATAAATTCTGATAAGTCTGGGAAGAAGCTAGGAGACACTGAGTCTGGGGCCATAAAGATAAGGAGTATGTCTAGGTGTTTGGGATGGGCCATTTGGAAGTTTTATGACTCTTTGGAATGCTAGCCCAATTATTCCTGATGGTCAGAAAGGGGGAGGGTTGCTATTGAGACAGAACAATTGCGGGAAACTGAGACATGTAACTGTGGCACAACATTCCAAACTCTCTCTCTTGAATATTCGAATCATTGAATCACCTTCCCTCAGATACCTTGAAGGTTTTAGCACCAAATTTTGACTGACCCTAACAGGAGCAGATAAACTAAAATAAAATTAGAAAAGGTGCAAGGACTTATGGTGAGGGCAAGTCTATCCCTGATAACCCCAGAGCTGTTAAGAGCCTTCCATAGCCCTCTCTGTTGCAAGCTTGTCAGGTCCTCTGCAGTTCTGGAGCTCCATATCATCCAGGGAATCCAGTTTGAGATAGACAGTTTAATTTTAGGTCTTCAGTTATTTGTGCACCTAATTCTCAGCCTCTGCTTGCAGAGGGAGCAGCAGTACCCAAGGCAGCTGTGCTAGCCCCTTTAGGAGGGACACTGCACGGCCATCAGAGTCTCTAAGGGCGAAGGGTGAGGCCCAAAATTGCTCCACCTGTCCCTGCCCAGAAGAACAGACAAGCTGGGGAGCACTGCTACAGATTAGAGTATCAGAGTGTGCACACTTGGACCATCAAGACAGGCAAATCAGGAACTTTCAGAGGCATATTAAACAAACTGCAATGCAGGATGCTGAAATAGTAATTAAGTAACTAGGGTTACAGGACTGGAGAACTGGCTCAGAGAAACTGCCAGTAATCAGAAAACGATCCCAGAAACTGAGTCTACCAGGACAATTCCAATAGAATAAGGGGGTTCAGAGTTAAAGCATAACCAGCAATCTCAGTCCAGTTGGGGTTTAAATAATAAACCAATCAGGCAGGAAAAAATGAAAAATGGGTTGTTGTAAGGGCTTCTAATTTAAACTAGTGGGTTGGGGGTGGGACAGAAGTGCCTAAGGCCAAGTCAATAGGAAACTAGGGGCACTAGTGGTTCCCATTTTTTCAAGTGTTTTGGGGAAAAATCCACTAGCTTTCCTGGTTACTATTTTTCATTCCTCCCTGTCCCCCTTTTTTTTTCCACTGAAGGAATCATCCAAGGAGGAGTAAATAAGTCTCTAGTTGTCAAATTTATCACACATAGACTAATATAGTAGGGATTTTCCACTCTAGAACTAAAGATCACTCAAACAATTACATATCCTGAAGGGAGCATTGTGATCAATTAGATAATGCAGATACAAACTATTTATTACAGTAATAACCACCCAAAATCTTTTTTTTATTTTATTTGCATAACATATGTGTGGGTAATTCTTCAACAATAACCCTTACATAGCTTTCCATTACAAATTTTCCCCCCAACTCCCCACCCCACCCCTAGATGGCAGGATATCCACTACATGTTAATTATGTTAAAATATTGGCAAATCGAATATATGTATACATATTTCCAAACTTATCATTGTTGTGCAAGAAAAAATCTTATCTACACAAACGATACATCAGATAAAGGAAACACAATGTAAGCAAACATCAATCAAGAGTATGAGAATGTTATGTTGTGGTCCACATTTCACATCCCTCTCTCTGGATGTATATGGCTTTCTTCAGTGAACAATTGGAAGTGGTTTGAAACATTCCATTGTTGAAGAGAGCCATGGCCATCAGAATTGATCATCATATAGTATTGTTGTTGCTCTGTATGATGATCTCCTGGTTCTGCTCATTTCACTCAGCATCAGTTCATGCAAGTCTCTCCAGGCCTCTCTGAAATCATCCTGCTGGTTGTTTCTTACAGAACAATAATATTCCATAATATTCATATATCATAATTTATTCAGCCATTCTCCAATTGAAGGGCATCTATTCAATTTCCAGTTTCTAGCCACTACAAAAAGGGCTGCCACAAACATTCTTGCACATGTGGGGCCTTTTCCTTCCTTTATGATTTCTTTGGGATATAAGCCCAATAGAAATGCTGCTGGGTGAAAGGGTATGCACAGTTTGATAACTTTTTGAGCATAGCTCCAAATTGTTCTCCAGAATGGCTGTATCCGTTCACAGCTCCACCAACAATGCATCAGTGTCCCAGCCCTCCCACATCCCCTCCAACATTCATCATTAACTTTTCCTGCCATTTTAGCCAATATCACAGGTGTGAAGTGGTACCTCAGGGTTGTCTTGATTTGCATTTCTCTGATCAATAGTGATTTGGAGCACCTTTTTATATGACTATAAATAGTTTTAATTTCATCCTCTGAAAATTGTCTGTTCATATCCTTTGACCATTTATTGATTGGAGAATGGCTTGAATTTTTATAAATATGAGACAATTCTCTATATATTTTAGAGATGAGACCTTTATCAGAACCCTTAAATGTAAAGATGATTTCCCAATTTATTGCTTCCCTCCTAATCTTGTCTGCATTGATTTTGTTTGTACAAAAACTTTTTAACTTAATATAGTCAAAGTTATCTATCTGGTTTTCAATTAAGAGTTCCAGTTCTTCTTTGGACATAAATTTATTCCATCTCCATAGGTTTGATAGGTAAACTATATTACATTCCTCTAATTTACTTATAGTATCACTCTTTATATCCAGATCATGAACCCATTTAGATCTTATCTTGGTATGAACCACCCAAAATCTTAACCCAACATTTTCCATGTTTAAATCGAAAATACAGCAATAAGGGACCCAATCAGGATTGTACAGTAATACACAGTCAGAGTTTAAAAGTCAGTTATCAACCACCCTCATTTCCCCCAAAATCAGGCAGAATGTCCATTAGGAGAAGGAGTAATGTCTCTTTAAAAAGCTGCATCATGCTGCGAGAGGGGCAAAGTGAACTTCTTGTCAAGGTAGGGGGTTGGTTGTGGTGAAAGCAGGCAGTGATCTTGATTCAGAAGCAGGTTGATAAGGCTGTAACTTGACCAAAATTTAGAACAAAAAATAAATCTAACAAATAAAGGTTAGAACAGGCTGAGGTAGAACAATTGGTTCACAAGGACTATTACAAAATGTGGCTAAGCCAGTATAGATATTCCAGTACCTTCCCATGTAAGGAAACAAGTTTGTCTCACAGGACAGACAAACAGTTGTCAGCTGTAGTTCCCATAAACAAAAAACAGATAGGTCTTTCAGACAACAGTGCCAATTGTCCTCTCATTATTTATAAACCTTTAAAGACCAGAATACCTAAAAACACAAATATCAAGTAACAGATACATGATTAGGCTAAATACTCATATGCCTAAGTATAATGATTACATATAACAAGACTGGAAACAGCAAGGTATGACATGATTGAATTGCACCAATGATTTCTATTGACTATTGCTCTGATCATAGAAATTAGTTACAGGAGGAAAAACAGGGGCATGAATATACCATAATATAATCAGTAAAAATAAATTATTCAGCACATACAAGACACAGGATAGAATAGCCTTAATTCAGGTTTCCTCCAGGTAATTGTCCCAGTAACTTACAGAAAGAGGACCCTTAAAACTCCCAAATAATATTACCTACAAGCCCAAAAAATTTCACGTCCAATAACAAATCCCATTAACAAAGCTTCAGGTGAATCCTAAACAGGCATTTACCATGACCTTATATTTATAATAGTAGGAGATTTGGACCATGAACTTTCTGGGACTTATCTTTCATATTTAAGTAGATGTTTCATAAGGTGAACTTTTTTTTTTAATTGAAGCTTTTTATTTGCAAAACATATGTATGGATAATTTTTCAACATTGACCCTTACAAAGCTTTCTGCTACAAATTCCCACCCCCAGTTCCCAACCCTCCCCTAGATGTCAGGAAGTCTATATTACATGTTAATTATGTTAAAATACTTGACAAATCGAATATGTATATACATATTTTTACATTTATCTTGATGTGCAAGAAAAGTCGGATTGACAAGAAAAAAAAATCTGAGAAGGGGAACATAATGCAAACAAACATCAATAGAGAGCATGAAAATGTTATATTGTGGTCCACATTTCATAACCCTCTCTCTGGGTGTATATGTCTTTCTTCACTGAACACCTGGAACTGGTTTGAAACATCTCATTATTGAAGAGAACCATGCACATCAGAATGGATCATCATATAGTTTTCTTGTTGCCGTATATAATGATCTCCTGGTTCTGCTAATTTCACTCAACATCAGTTCATGCAAGTCTCTCCAGGCCTTCCTGAAATCATCCTGCTGGTTGTTTCTTATAGAACAATAATATTCCATAACAACCATATACCATAATTTATTCAGCCATTCTCCAATTGATGGGCATGTATTCAATTTCCAGTTTCTAGCCACTATCAAAAGGGCTATGTTCTAGCCACAAACATTCTTGCACATGTGGGTGCACTTCCCTCACTTAAGATATCTTTGGGCTATAAGCCCAATAGAAACATTGCTGGGTCAAAAGGATTTGCACACACCAGCCCTGAAGTCAGGAGGACCTGAGTTCAAATCTGGTCTTAGACACTTCCTAGCTGTGTGACCCTGGGCAAGTCACTTAACCCCAATTGCCTCAGCAAAAAGCAAAAAAAAGGGTTTGCACAGTTTGACAACTTTTTGAGCATAGTTCCAATTTGCTTTCCAGAATGGTTGCATCCAATCACAGTTCCAACAACAATGTATCCGTGTCCCAAATTTCCCACATCCTCTTCAACATTCATCATAATCTTTTCCTGTGATTTTAGCCAATCTAACAGGGGTGGAATTATACCTCAGAGTTGTCCTAATTTGAATTTCTCTAATCAACAGTTATTTGGAGCACATTTTCATATGACTAGAAATAGTTTTAATTTCATCATCTGAAAATTGCCTGTTCATTTCCTTTGACCATTTATCGATTGGAGAGTAGCTTGAATTCTTATAAATAATGAGACAATTCTCTACATATTTTATAAATGAGGCTTTTATCAGAACCCTTAAAAGTAAAGATGATTTCCCAATTTATTGCTTCCCTCCTAATGTTGTCTGCATTAATTTTGTTTGTACAAAAACTTTTAACCTTAATATAGTCAAAATTATCTATCTGGTATTCAATTAAGAGTTCCCGTTCTTCTTTGGACACAAATTTATTACTTCTCCACAGGTATGAGAGGTAAACTATCCTATGTTCCTCTAATTTGGTTATAATATCCCGCTTTATATGCAAATAATAAACCCATTTCGAACTTATCCGGGTATGTGGTGCTAGGTGTGGGTCAAGCCCTAAATTCTTCCATACAAGTTTCCAATTTTGTCAAATAGTGAGTACTTATCCCAGAAGCTGGGGTCTTTGGGTTTATCAAAGACTAAATTGCTATAGTTATTGCCTAGTTTGTCCTGTGATCCTCTCCTATTCCACTGATCTACTACTCTATTTCTCAGCCAGTACCAAATGGTTTTGATGACCACTGCTTTACAATATTGTTTTAGATCTGGTACAGCAAGGCCACCTTCATCAGCCTTTTTTCCCATTAATTCCCTTGAATTTCTTGACTTTTTGTTCTTCCAAATGAATGCTACCATTTTTTTTAGATCTGTAAAATAATTTCTTGGGAATTTAATTGGTATGGCATGAAATAAGTAAATTAGTTTGGGCAGTATTGTCATTTTTATTATATCTGCTCAGCCTACCCATGGGCACTTAATGTTTTTCCAATTGACTAGGTCTGACTTTATTTGTGTGGAAAGCATTTTGTAGTTTAGTTTGTATAGTTCCTGATTTTTCCTTGGCAGATAGATTCCCAAATATTTTATCCTATCAACAGTTATTTTGAATGGAATTTATTTTTTGTATCTCTTGATGCTGAACTTTGGTGATAATATATAAAAATGCTGCTGATTTATGTGGATTTATTTTGTGTCCTGCAACTTTGCTAAAGTTGTGAATTGTTTCTGATAGGGTTTTGGTTGAGTCTCTAGGGTTCTCTAAATATACCATCATATCATCTGCAAAGAATAATTTGGTTTCCTCATTACCTACTCTAATTCCTTTAATCTCTTTTTCTTCTCTTACTGCCAAAGCTAATATTTCTCATGCAATATTAAATAGTAAGGGTGACAGTGGGCAGCCTTGTTTCACTCCTGATCTTATTGGGAGTGGTTCCAGTTTGTCCCCGTTACATATGATGCTTACTGATGGTTTTAAGTAGATGCTATTGATCATTTTTAAAGAAAAGCCCATTTATTCCTATATTCTCTAGTGTTTTTAATAGGAATGGGTGTTGGATTTTATCAAATGCTTTTTCTTTTTTTTTATTAAATCTTTTTATTTGTATAACATATGTATGGGTAGTTCCCCAACATTGATCTTTTT
>JAJPUD010031538.1:0-12471 GCA_023553655.1 Myrmecobius fasciatus | reverse complement strand
TGGCTCCCATCTTCTCCCCTGGCCCCCTTCCTCTCCCCTGGCCCCCCATCCTCTCCCCTGGCCCCCATCCTCTCCCCTGGCCCCCCATCCTCTTCCCTGGCCCCCCTTCCTCTCCCCTGGCCCCCATCTTCTCCCCTGGCCCCCCATCCTCTCTCCTGCCTCCTTCCAGGTTGGGCCAGGCCTTCCTATGTGTTGGCAGAGTGCCAGGCTACCTTGAAATAGGATTTGAGGGTTAACCCTCTGCCCACTTAAGGAAAGCCCCTTGCTTATTTGGGGTGGGGGGCCCAGAGTATCTGGGGGCAGCCTCAAGGGGCAGGGGGGGATGGGAAAGAGGGTGAGGGAAACACCGGGCCCCGAGTCCCAAGGTCCCTGACCAGTGGCCTGGCCTCCTGACCACAAGCTAGGAGGGGGAGGGGGGCCCCAGGTCCCCCTGCCCAGCAGGGCTCCAGGTGGGACTCTAGGTGTGTTTCCCCACAGGAGCTCGGTCTCCAGGAAGGCAGTAACTACATGGACATGGGTAAGTAACCCCCCGTCATCCTCCAAACTGCGCCTGGCACATGAGCCCCGGGCTCCCCTGCCCCTGGTGTCCCTGCCTGGCCCAGCATCCGGGGGGGGGGAGATCGGAACTGGTCTTTAGCCGTGTCCCTGGCTCCATGGTGACCCTGCCCCAAAGCTCTCATAGGACAAAGCAAATGACAAAGACAACAGTGAAAAAATCCAGAGAGCCCTGCAATCTGGGGGGGGGGGCAGGCTGGGGGGCTTCCTGGAGGAGGTGGCCGTGGGAGGAAGGCGGGACATGGCTTGCCCAAGTGGAGGGGGAGGCCGGACTGGCTGAGCCCCGGCCTTCTTCCCACGGGATCGGAGGCTGGCCGCGTCCCCATCCCCTGGTTTTACAGACGAGGTCAGGAGCTGCTCAGCCTTCTCGCTTTATCGATTTCACTTTTTTTAGCTCTTTATTTTTGGGGGAAACTTTTGAATTTATTTTAAACTTAAATATGAAACAAAAAAATCAATATTGCAATCCATTATAAACAGAAAATAACTGACCCCCAAGGGAGGCTGGGGCTTGTCCCTGCTTAAATGGCTGCTGAGGGATGAGGCAAGACTAGAACTCAGATCCTTTGACTTTAGATTCTGATGGGCAAAAATCGTTGCTCCTGAGGGGTGTGTGCCTGTGTGCCCATGTATGTGTGCGCCCATGTGCCTGTGTGTGCCCATGTGTGTGCCTGTGTGCCCATGTGCCCGTGTGTGTGCCCATGTGCCCATGTGCCTGGGGGGGGGCTTCCCTCACCCCGCCCCGCCCCAGAACACCCCTGTATGAGAGCAGGCCCGCGGCCTCCTGTCACCAGCCTGTTTTCCCCACCAGGCTTCTCCCAGAAGCCCCGCGGGGGTGGCTCCTCGGACCCTCAGAAAGCAGGGCAGCCCAGGTAAGGCCGCCACCTCCCATGGGCAGCCATGATGCCCCCAGAGCTCAGTGATGGGGATTTCTCCCTAGTTTCCCCCAGTCTTGCTCCAGCATTAACCTTGACGCCTCTGGAGGTGTCTGGGCTGGGGAGGGACGGAAGTGGTTGGGGAGGGAGGGGGGAGGTGGTAGTTTGGAGGGCAAGGGAGAGAAAAGGCTGAAGGGGGAAAGATGGGGAGCACTGGCAGAGAGCCCCCCTCCTCTTCCCCAGGGCAGGCAAGTATAGCCAGGCCTTGCAAGCGGAACCGAGCTTCCTCGTCCAGATCGCCGAGAAGGAACAAGAACTGTTGGCGTCCCAGGAGACGGTCCAGGTGAGCCTCTCTGCCCCTCCGTCCCAAGTTCCTTTCCTTCATTCATCAGGCCTTTATTAAACACCTAGTGTTTGCAAGGTGCGCCAGGTAGGAAAGCCAGCAGGGACAGTCCCTGTTCTCAAGGGGAGATTGCAGGGAAAAGGCACCGATGGGCCAGGAGACAGCCTGCCACGAGGAGATCTTTCCACTGACTTGGCAAAGTGGGTATGAGGGGGGTGGCAAACAATGGGGAAACTGAGTCAGAGCAGGGATTTGAGGGGCCCGGCGTCCCAGCAGAAGTTGCCGTGTCATCCCTGTATGTGATTGTTTCGGGTAAATATGGGCTTATACAATAAAACACACAGACACATACATCAGCACACACACGTCCATATTGCATATCTGTATTCCCATTGAAGTTGTACCCATTGACCCAGTTCCTCACCCGCAGCATCCCATCTCCATGGCTACCCCATCTGTCGCCACCTCTGCCCAAGAGCCACATCCCCCACGAAGCCTTTCCTCATCGCAGTTTCCCAAAGCGCCTTCCCCTCGGAAATGGCTCGTTTTACTTCCCACGCATGTATATTGTACACACGTGTATATTGTACATGTATGTGTGCATGTGTAGTTAGACTGACTCTCCCCCAGGAGAATGGAAACCCCTTGAGAGAAGGACCCCTGGTGGTTTTGCCTTCTCTTCCCAGGGTCTGGTACCGAGTAAAAGTTTGGCAAATGAATGGATGGCCGGATGGATGGGTGGGTGAATGGTGGATGGGTAGATGGATAAGTAGGTGGGTAAATAAATGGTTGAGTAGATAGATGAATGGGTAAATGGATGGATGGATGGATGGATGGATGGATGGATAGATAGATAGATGGGTGGGTGGGTAGATGGGTATATGGGTGGTTGGATGGGTAGATGGGTGTGTGGGTGGATGGGTGAATGGTGGATGGATGGATGGTCAGATGGATCGGTGGATGGGTGGAGGGATGGGTAAATGAATAAATGGATGGATGGATGGATAATGGATGTGTAAATGGATGGATGGATGGATAGATGGTCAGATGGATGGGTGGAGGGATGGGTAGATGGGTGGTTGGATGACAAGTGGCTTTGCCCAGCCCACTGTGAGAATGGGGTCCAAGCCCATCTGGAGCCGCAGGGCCGGGGGTGGGGGATGAAGCCCTTGCTGCCCTGGCCCTGCAGGTCCTTCAGATGAAGGTCCGACGCCTGGAGCACCTGCTGCAGCTCAAAAACGTTCGCATCGATGACCTGAGTCGGCGCCTCCAGCAGGCCCAGCGCAAGCCGCGGTGAGCGGAGCGAGTCTGGAGACCCTGGGCCAGTCCCCCTCCCCCTGTAGCCTCCCTTCCTGGAAGTGCCGTTTCCAACATATCCAGGCCCCGCTGAACAGAACGACCTGTTGTCCTGGAATCCTGCTCCCTTAGGCGTTCCTGCCCTGTGGGGGGCAGGAAGTGACAGCTCCCGAGGCTGGGCCGCCTGCTTGGCGTCTCGGAGCCCGGGGTGGGAGGCCCCTGAGAGGGGCCCAAGCAGAACTCCTAAATCAGGACTTCTTCCTTCCCTTGTGGAAAGTCCCTCCAGCCCAGGAAGGGCGCTGAGCACCTCCCCGGAGACATTTGTCACGTCAGCCCTGAAGTGGGGCGGGCCCGCTTGCCACTGGACCAGGCGCTGGGAGAGTGGGTGCTGAGAGGCACGGCAAGGGGAGGGGAAGTGGGCAGGGGCCATGGGTGCAGTGGGGGAGCCAGCCCTTCCTTCTAAGCCGGGCACCTGTCCCCGTTTTGGACTCGGCCTCCTCCTCCCCTGGGCCAGGCAAAAGAGGCGTCCCCCGGAACCTGCACAGAGCCCGGACGTCTTGGCCGCTTCCTGAAGCCCCAGACCCAGGGGCCACAGAGGGCTGTTTGGATCCCCCCCAGCCTCCACTTGCTCTGGGAAGACATTGTCCTGGCCCTTCTTGCCAGCTGCAGCCCCCGTAAGGCACGTCGCTGGGTAGCGTCCGCCAAAGCCTCGTGCTGAGCCAGAGCAGGATGCGCCAGGGCTTTCCAGGTCCCCTCCTTGTCCCAGGCTGACCCCCTCCCCACCACCAGGCTCCCGTCTTTGCCGTTCCCATTGTCCTGCTCCCAGGAGCACCAGGGCCGGCTGGGGTTTCCGATGGCCAGGACGTCGAGACTAGAGGTTAGGGTACTGTAGAGCCGAGAGGCTCTGAGGAAGGCCGCCTGACTCCTGCCCTTGCCGTGGCACGGACCGGCCCTTCTCAGAGCTGGCAAGCAGACGCCCCTGGGGCCTCCTGTCCCTGAGGCCCCTGAGGAAGAAAGGCTGGCTTAGAGAAGGATGCTGGGGAGAGAGAGCTGGGACGTGCTCCCCCAATAAACTTGTATCGCTCTAGTAGTCTCCGGATTGATCCTTGTCTTGGCCCCTTGGGCTCCTGGATCCTTAGCGTGCCCACTTCCTACCTGTGCCCCTCCAGCTTTAGGAAGTCACCTCTCTGCCCTCTGGCATCGGTCATTAAAAGGCCAGCCCTGCTAGATCTGGATGGCTTAACCACAGTCCCAGTGCCCACACAGGGAGGTCAGGGGCTGCTGCCCAGCGTTGCCCAGGCCTGGTAGCGGGGCTGACTGTCCATCAGGTAGAGAAAAGCTGACTGACTCCTCATGAACCCAAGGTGAATTCTAACCCTGACCAAGAGCTGACCCCTCCCTAAAACGGCTCAGAAATGGACTCAAGTCTAAGGCTGCCCTTTAACCTTGGTCAGAGCCCCATCTCCCTAACCTGTGCCAGAGATTGCCCCCCCCAGCCCTGCCAAAGACTGACTCTTGGCCCTGCTCACTGTCGGCCCCTGACCCCGGTCATCGATTGACCTCTAGGACTCCATGGGGTTTCAGTCTCTAACTCTCAGCATGCCCAACTCGGCAGCCAAGCTCTTCTGGGATAGTGGGCACCAGTGATAGCCTTGTGGCTCTGCTAGGAGCAGGGGCCTGGGGGGGACGGGCAGGGGTCAGGAGACCAACGGGGTGGGGGAGGCTGTAAGTTTCCCAAGAAAACCCTCCTTGCCCTCTGGCCGGTCTTACACATGTGGCTGGTTCTCCTGCCCAATTACCCACGTTTCCCTTGCCCATTCCTGGAAAACCCTCCTTGCCCTCTGGCCGGTCTCACACATGCGGCTGGTTCTCCTGCAGAACCTTGCCCTTGCCCAACGTGACATGCTCTGTCTCCATCCAGTACCTGTGGCCGTCTGGCCGAAGCCGTCACCTTCAAGTGTCCTTTCCCAGATCCCTCCTGGCTCCGAGTTGCTCATTTCAGAGGCTGGAGAAGCAATTGCTTTCTCCTAGCCCTTCCCCAACATTGAGCCCCAAATGCTTTCTGAGCCGCTATCTCTGTGCTAAGTCATCAGCAAGCACTTACTAAGCCCCAAGCCAAGGATTGGGGTGACCAAGAAGTGCCCCAGCAATCCCGGATCCCTTTTTAATGCAAATGAACACATATATCCAAGATGGGGGGGGCCTAGGAAGCCAGAGACCAATGCCCAGCCTAGTTACCCAGCAGGGAGTTGGGGCAGGGGCGGCAAGAAGAGCTAGCCAGGTTCCAAGATGATTAAGGGGGTGCTTCCGGCGTCCCTCATGGAGTCCTCGTTCTTCCCGGGGAAGGTGACCTCCCACCTCAATGGAGGTGACTGGCACGGGCTGAGATTCTGTTCTTGCACGATTACACGTGGGAAAAGACTCGCTCCCATGGAGGCCCAACATGTTTTTATTAAGTGCATTCTATGTGCTAAACCCCGAGAATACAAGCAGAAAGAAAGCCGGACCCCCAAAGCTTACATTCTAATGGGGGACAGGACAGGCAGGTAGAGAAGTGCTGGGCTGGGCTGGGTTTGAAGTGGGCATGACTGCAGTGGGTGCCCCTGGAAAGAAGGAACGCTCCGTTTGGAGGAGAGCCCCCTGGGAACGGACGTGGTGCCAGCGAGTGTTGCCTCGTCCTTCAGTCATTTTTCAGATGTGTCCAAGTCTTCATGGCCCCAAATTGGGGTTTTCTTGGTAAAGATAGTGGAGGATTTGCCCTTTCCTCCTTCAGCTCATTTTACAGATGAGGAAACTGAGGCAAACGGGGTTAAGGGACTTGGCCAGGGTCACACACTAAGTGTCTGAGGCTGGATTTGAACTCCAGGCCTGGTGCTGTGGCCACTGAAGTACCTAGATGACCTCTTGTAGCCAGGAAGGAGAGAAGGTGGTCTCGAACCCAAAGTCTGATTCCAGGCTCAGTCAGGGTTTCGTTTTTGTTTAACGTTATGGTTACACTTAGGGTTAGGGTTAGGGTTAGGGGTTCACGTCTGGCTACTCTTACAGTCATAGGGGAAGGGTTAGAGTGAGGGTCCAGGCTGTGCTTAACGTTATGGTTACACTTAGGGGCAGGGTCCAGGTTTTGTCTAAAGTCATGAATACGTCTATAGTTACCGTTAAGGTTGGGTTTAGAATTAGGGTTCGTGTTTTGTTTTGAAATGCCCAGGTGAGAGAAAATACAGGACAGCCCAAATAATTGGACTTAAGAGCGTTTATTAGCTGGCCAGCGACTGCACCCCGCCAGTGCAGGCCTAGGACGTCAGTCCCGAGGAATGTCAGGGACACGTATTTATGGGAGAAAATCACAAGAATGTTTAGAAACATTTATCACACTAAAAATCCCTTTCCCAGGCGGGCGGCGAAGTGTAACAGGGCGGCAGCTTAGTCATCAAGTAGTCAAGGTCTGTGATTATAGACAGGGATAAGGCTGTACATCTGGAGGCTGGAGTGGTTAGAAACAAAGAATATCACTGCACTGGGGAGTGAGAAGCTGGCGACCCGGTTCGGTTCTTCAGACCGAGTTCAACCTCCTCACGGTCCCATGATGCCCAAGCAGTTTCAGGGGCAGCATCCATTTTACCCAGCGTCCATTTCAGTTTAAAGCGAGGGCTACCATTATGGCTACAGTTAAGGTTAGTGTTAGAATTGGGGTTTGTGTTTTGTTTGAAGTTGTATTTACTCTTATAGTTAGATTTAGGGTTGGGTTTAGAATTAGGGTTCAGGTTTTGTTTAGAGTTAGGATTATTGTCATAGTTTCAGTTAGGGTTAGAGTTTTTAGATTTGGGATTAGGTTTAGAGTTAGGTAGTGTTTGGATTTTGTTTAAAGTTAGGATTATTGTAATTTCAGTTCGTTTTAGGTTTAGAGTTAGGTTTTGGTTTTTATTTAATGTTACGGGTTACTCTTATGGTTACAGTTAGAGATTTTGTTTAAAGTGAGGGTTACCATTGTAGTTAGTTAGGGTTCGAGAGTTGTTTAAAATCATGGTTATGGTGAGGATTAAGGTTAAGGCTCCTCGTGCCCCAGAGAGGCTCCTTCCTTCACGATTCCCTGCTTGAGCTGCTGTATTTTTCCACTTCTGATTTGTTCCTCTGGCTTTCCCCTATGTTAGAAGTTCTCCTTCCTTCTTTGTCTCAGCCTTCCTGGCTCTCACTCAGTCTCTGTTCTCCCTGGGCAGCACTACTTATTTAGCCTTGAATCCTCCTCTGCTTTGTGTGGATCCCTCCTGTTTTGTGTTTAGCTTCAGGTTAGCAGAGAACACGGCTTCCTTTCTGTGTCCTTCATAAAGACATCAGTGAAAGGCGGAAAACGCATTTATTAAACAGTATTTGCTAAGCTCAGCCAGGGATACGTACACAAAAGAAAATGTGGATGGGATAAATGTGCCTGGAGTCAAGAAGGCCCGAATTCAAATTCAGCCCCCACTTACTGCCAGTGTGATCCTGGGCAGACCCCTTAGATGCTGTCTGCCTCAGTTTCCTCAACTGCAAAATGGGGATAACAGACCACTAGGCTCAGCATTGTTGCCTTTGGTTCGGTGGCCGGCACGAGGTCTCTGGGCCTTCGGTTCGGTGGCCAGTCTACTCTCTCTTCTCCCTCCCTCTCCTTCCGAGCCTCCCAAATCCTGAGCTCTCTCTGGCAGTGTGCGTACCAACTTCATTGTCAAAGTCTATGCCAAGGTAAATGCGCAGCATCCACAGCTTCACCACTGGCTGCACCGATGGTTCCCCATCTGGATGGTGTGGTGCCGGCTGAGGGAAGGCCTGGCTTAATAGATCCAAATTAGCAATCCATAATTCGTGACATCTCCGCTTCAGAGGCTGCGATGAAAGCGCAATCAGCTGCAGACAAAAAAGATCACGCAGCATCTCCCTCTACCTTAAGTCTTTTCTTTTTTTCTTTTTCTTTTCTTTTTTTTTCTTTCTTTTCTTTTTTTTTTTTTTTTTGCTGGGACAGTTGGGGTTAAGTGACTTGCCCAGGGTCACGCAGCCAGGAACACCTTAGTCTTTTCAAATGAAACAATTCATCATCTGTTCACTGGCTTATCTGGATGCCACGTTTGCCCTCATTGAAAGCGCTGAAAACATCGTGCTAAAAAGCTTGGTGGCAACCCCCTGGCCGTATTTTGCTCCATCGGTGACGGGGAAGCTCGAGAGCATCGTCCATCGTCCGGCACCCCGGGCAAGCGCGCCTTCCTGAGACTGATGTACAATACTTAGGAACTTCTCTGGGCAACCAAAACCTGGCACAAATTTGCCCTCATGATAGACGGTATCAGAAGCCTTGGTCCCAAGGATGGCTATTGCGCCCAGACCTCAGTTCTGCTCCTGGCATTTTTCCTGGAGTTGTTGGGCAGCAAACCCCATGTCGATTGTTCTTTGGCCCTTTGGCTTTGGGAGAGATGGCCATCTTCCAGGTGAAGGATCAACCTCCGGCAAGACTCTTGCCAGCAATGACTCAGAGAGAGAATCCCCTGTGATTGTCATCAGACAATTTACTTCTCTCTCTCTGTCTCTCTGACTCCCTGTCTCTCTGTCTTTCTCTTTCTCCCTCTGTCTCTGTCTCTCTGTCTCTCTCTCTCTCTCTGTCTCTCTCACAGTCTCTCTCTTTGTCTCTCTGTCTCTCTCTCTCACAGTCTCTCTGTCTCTGTCTCTCTCACAGTCTCTCTGTCTGTCTCTGTCTCTCTCCCCTGTCTCTCTCTGTCTCTCTGTCTCTTTGTCTCTCTGTCTCTCTCTGTCTCTGTCTCTGTCTCTCTGTCTCTGTCTCTCTGTCTCTCTCTGTCTCTGTCTCTCTGTCTCTGTCTCTGGGGCAATTGGGGTTAAGTGACTTGCCCAGGGTCACATAGCTAGCAAGTGTTAAGTGTCTGAGGCCAGATTTGAACTCAGTTCCTCTGGGCTGCTGCTCTACCCACTGCACTATCTAGCTGCCCTTACTTTTCTTTATAGAGATGGGCAATGGAAGCATCCTTAACTTCTGGGAGGTAACCTCCTCTTGTAATACAACCTGGAAAACCTCACTCAGCTTTTGATAAGCGGGAGACCCCCCACCTTGTAAATCTCAGCTGGGACAGGATTGGCTCCCGGCACTTTGCCAATGGCCTTCGAAATCTGCTTCGGTTTTTATTCAGTTAGGGAGGGCCCGGCTTCAGAGTCAGTGGATCCAGTCCTGATGGATGATGGTCTGTGAGAACGCTGTGGGAGCGGTCAGCCCCTCTGCAGGACCGTGTCCCTGTCTCTGGTCGATGCGGCTCCATCAGCACCGAGTAGTGGAGAGCTACCGTAGGCCCTTGGCCCCTCGATAGCCTTCAGTGCATGGTGAAAGTGCCTTGGATTGTTACTCTCAGCAGAGCTGAATTTCCTCTGCCTTCTCCCAAGAATCCTGTAGCTCCCTAAGCTTTGCTGGACTTTCCCTCCAAGGACAGGCTGAGAGAAGCGCTCTCCTCATCTGCTGACATGAAGGCCTTGGGGCCCGAGCTTGGACATTTAGCTTGTGGGGGATGTCTGGGATCAGCCGGGCGCCCCGCAGCCCACATTGCCTCTTCCTGTCCGGCATTTGTCCGTCTGTCTCTCCTTCTCACAATGACACGGTCCGTTAACTGTCGGTGCTTGCATCTAGGGCATCCCCACCCAGCTTTATTGTGTTTAAGTGACAGGTGCTGGTGATGAGAAGGTCACCATTCGGCAGGGAGTGACCATTCAGCAGTGAGTGGCCATTCGGCAGTGAGTGGCCATTCAGCAGTGAGTGGCCATTTAGCAGGGAGTGAACATTCGGAAGGGAGTGACCATTCAGCCGGGAGTGACCACTCGGCAAGGAGTGACCATTCGGCAGGGAGTGACCATTCGGCAGGGAGTGACCATTCGGCAGGGAGTGACCATTCAGCAGTGAGTGGCCATTTGGCAGGGAGTGACCATTCGGAAGGGAGTGACCATTCAGCCGGGAGTGACCACTCGGCAGGGAGTAGCCATTCAGCAGGGAGTGACCATTTGGCAGGGAGTGACCATTGCTGTCTCCGACTCCATTCTGGTAGTCAGTCGGTGTCTGTTCAAGCATTCAGTCACCAGCATTATGTGCTGGTTCTTTTGGCCTGTTGCTGATGGTATCTTTGACTGCTCAGGACCCATCACGGTGGGCACATGGCCGTGGCCGATGACGGCTTGGCGCTTTCTTGGCATGTGACAGCCCCATTTTCCCGGGTCTGTCCCTCGCCCCTTTTGTACAAGCTGCTTGCCTAGCTTAGTTCCGATCACAGCTCGCTTCACGGCTTCCCTGTTCTGGTTCTGACTCCAGCACGTTGTTTCTCTCCCAGCTGCTTGGAGGCTACCTCGGCCTCTCAGCAGGAGCTGCTCATCTTCCAGGATGTTGTGGGGTCCATCAGCCTGAGCGCGGCCCACTTGCCGATGGTGAGCAGAATCATTTTGCACAAGTTTTTGCGCTCGGATGGGATTCCTGCCCGCCGTGGTTATCAGGTCAGGGCTGGGTAAGGCGACAATTTGTATGGCACCTTTTTTTTAGCCGCTCACATCAAGAGGTAAATAATGCAGTCCTTAAAAAGCTGCCCGATACCCAGGGGGTGCCAAATCCCATTGCTGAGGTCTCTGAGACTACTACAACAGCCTATAGGAGACTATATACAGGAGGTACTTAATAAATGCTTGTTCTCTTCTGGCCCTCAGTGGGCTTATATCCTAATAGGGGAAATACTGGGATTATAGGGACAGTGAGTGGGATGGCAGGAGAATAAGCTGGCATGCTCCTGGTAGGAATGGCAGTGGATTTGACCCTGCCTCCAGGACTGGGGGGTTGTGGGAGATGGCCATATCCAAATGGGCTGCAGAAAGCAAGGCTGAAGATGGGCAGGAAATATCCAGCTGGATCTCTCGCTGCTCAGGACGAGGAGCCTCCGGGATAACTCTGGAGAGTTCAGGCCACCAGAGCTGGTGCAAGGTCCCTGACCCATTAGCAAGGCTGCTGGACCGACTGCTGAGATGCTAGATTCTGCTCACGGGGAAGATGCTTCACTGGACAAATAGAAAACCCGGCGGCTCCCTGGGGAAAGCGGACCAGGCTGGGGTGCCGTGGATCTGTATCCTGGCTCTCCCACGTGTCGGCCGCAGTAACTAGACCCCCTGATTTCTATGTGATCTCATCCGTGGTTTCCTCATGGGGAAGATGGATAGAATCATATTGTGCTACCGACCTGGTGAAAATCACATGAGATCATATAGACGAAGGGCTTTGGAAGCTCCATTTAATGAGAATAAGGAAAATGACATCCTTCTCCAATGGCTTTTAAGGCTTACAAAGGACTTTGCTCAAAGAGTAGGAAGGATTTGGAAAGAGAAAGAGAAAAGAGGGCGTACCAGGGAGCCAGAAACAGCCGGAGGAGCACTGCCGTGTACAGGAGACCTGGTGGTAGAATGTGGGAGCCAGGGGTCTTAGACCGGAGCAATAATAACCAGCAGCGTTTGCAGAGCGCTTCCAGGTAACGGCCTGTGAGGGTCGTCTCTGTTTACTCTCACCATACCCTGAGAGGGGTGCTATCGTGATCCCCGCTTTGCAGGTCAGCTCACTGAAACAGACAGAGGTGGGGATGGGCCCGGGCTCCCACAGCCGGGAAGTTGGGCTCAAGGGCACTTTGAACTCAGATTTTCCTGATTTCAGACCTAACACACTATCCACAGGACAGTCAGAGGTGGAAGGGACATCAGGTATCTTGCAGCCCAGCCCCTTCCCTGAGGGACGATAGGCCCAGAGACAAGGGGCTTGGCTAAGGTGACCCTGTCAATTAGTAACCCAGTCCACTAGGAGACCAGGTGATTTGGAAAGTGTGACACAGGAGAGAGAGGCTGGAGAGGGGACCCCTGGGGCTGGTCCCCGAGGAGCCAGGACCACCAGGGAGGGTGGTCACCTTGGAGCTCCTAGAGGGGAGGATGAGGAAGAGACTGGCTCTTTCCAGCCTGTTTCCACCCAATGTACAGCAGACACTGAGGCCAGATAGGACTCCATTCTAGCTTCCTGACTCTTTCCCCAGGTACTGTGGTATTTGGAGGAGTCTGTTTTCTCTCTAGTTCTCTTTAGGCTTCCTTTCTTCCTTCCTCCTTTCTTTCCTTCCCTCCCTTCCTTCCTTCTTTCCTTCCTTCCCTCCTTCCCTCCCTCCTTCCTTCCTTCCTTCCTTCCTTCCTTCCTTCCTTCCTTCCTTCCTTCCTTCCTTCCTTCCTTCCTTCCTTCCTCCTTCCTCCTTCCTCCCTCCCTTTCCTCCTTCCCTCCCCCCACTGTTTTTGTCTCTCTCTTTCCCTCCCTCCTCCTCCTCCTCCTCTTCCTCCTCCTCTCTCTCTCTCTCTCTCTCTCTCTCTCTCTCTCTCTCT
>JAJPUD010031537.1:0-12471 GCA_023553655.1 Myrmecobius fasciatus | reverse complement strand
TTTAAGCTCCTTTTGTAACTGGCCAGTTGCATTTTTTTGTTCATTGCACTCTTTTTCCACTTCACTAATTTTATTTTTAAATAAATTGGTGTCTTTTTCATATCTCTTTTGCAGGGCTTCATATCCTTCTTGCAAGATATTGTATCTTTCTTGCACTGATTTCAGTTTATTTTCCCATCTATCCTCCACCTCTTTTATTAGGTTCTTTAAGCAATCTCCCAGAAAGGCCTTTTGAAAAGGGGACCAGTGATGGTCCTTAATAACTTCCTTTGGTGTTTTGTCTAAAGGAACCTCTGGATCTGGGGTCATCACTTCTTTCTCTTGATAAAAGCTGTCTCTGGTGAGAGCTCTCTTTGGCTTCTTCATTTTTTTTTAGACAGCGTGGATATCTCTTTACGGTAGGGGAAAAAAAGGGCGGCAGAAAAGGCAGCTGAAGATCTTTTCCTTGGGGCACTTTGGTGAATTAACTTAAGGTGCTGGGTGGGTGGGGGCTAGGACTAAGTCCGAATTACTCCTTAAACAAGGCAAGTCTGCCAGAACACCTGCCCCCAATCAGGGCAGAGTGTCCCGAGTGCCTCAGATAAATTCCAGGTGTTTGAAATTTGGAGTTTGGAGTTTGGAGCTTCTGCCAGGAAGAGCTGAGCTGAGCTGAGTCCCACCCTCACTTCCGGCCTACACCAGAGTTCTCTGACACCGGAGTCATCTGTTTATCCCTCTGTCCGAGTTCGACAAACCTGATATGAAGCTTTTCAGAGATATCTGCAAGCAGTATCCAAATATTTCTGGATTCGTTGACTTGAAGATCAGTTCAGAGGCTTATTTTATTGTTTATTTGAGAGAAGATCGGAGGAGGACGCAGAGAGTCACCTTTTCACTCCACCATCTTGGCTCTGTCCCCCCAAGACTTGGACTTGTGAAAGAAGATGTTGTCTCCCTTCAGAGAAACAGAGGACAAAAAAGTGTGGAATAGTCTTACATAGATATATATGAGTGTATATGTGTATGATTATAGATACATACATATATGTATGTGAATGTGTATCTATATGTATATTGTAAGAATATATAAATATATCTGCTCTCAACTGTAGCCTTCTTGGTGGGGAGGAGAAAAGGGGGAAAAGAATTATGTAAAAAGTACACAGCAGAAAACAAAAGAAAATCCACAAGGAAGCAAAGAAAAGATGGACAGCTCTGAACATAATGTGTAGTATTTATTATATAGACACAATTTCTTGTAATGGAAATTTATTGTTTTATATTTTGAATCTTGTCTTTTGCTCTGCTGTGCACATAGCATTTTAAAAAATTTTTCTATTTTGTATTTAAGTTTTATATAAATAAAAATAATTAAAACTAAAAGTTTTTTAATGGACAAAAGATTTCCTAGATTTATTACTGGGACAGAGCAATTTCATGGTCTTGAAATATGTGGGATTTCTTTTTCTTTTTTCAGGAACAATATCAGGTCTGCAGGAGGGCAGAGCCAAGATGGCAGAGGGTAGACAAAAGTTTTTTTGTGACCTCCTCTGACCGTTTCTCAAACTAACAGCAGATTAAGCCTCTGGACTGGTTTTGGAGTGACAGAACCCACAAATATTTGGAGTACAATTTCCATAAGAAGTTACTTTGGAAGAACTTCAGAACAGGTCTATTTCAATCAGGCAGGGGACAGTCTGCTGAGCTCAGACCACAGCATAGAGAGCCCAGGGCAGGGGGCTGGGACAGGGAGCCAGAGTGTTATGGTGTCTGTGCACTGAGGAATCTTCTGTGAGGCTCTTAGGCTACTCTGTCCTGATTGCAAGCAGGTGGTTAGCAGATTTGCTGTTAAATACCCAAAAGCAAATGTAAGCCACTGAGCCCTGGAAGAATGCAGGACAGGCCACAATCACCCTGCTCCCAGTGTCAGTCAGCAGAATTGCCCCAAGGCAAACTAAAGCAGCTATCACCCCTTTGCCTTAAGAGCAGATCTCAACCCTTAAAAATGAACAAAAAAGCAAAAAGAACTCTGATTGATCATAGACAGCTTTTATGGAGAAAGAGAAGAGTAGACCTCAAAATCTGAGAGTCCTAAAGGCAAATCAACTCCAGATGAAGCCCCAAAGGGAGATATGAGCTGGTCCCCATTTCACAAGGGTTTCTTGGAAGATTTCAAAAAGGATCTTAAAAGAGAGTTAGAATAAATATGGGGAAAGGAAATGAGATCTTTGCAAGAGGATATGGAAAAAGAAAACCAGAAATTATCTATTGAAAACTCCTTAAAAATAGATATGATGAAATGGGAAAAGCATATAAATACCTTCAAAATAGATTTGATGAAATGGAAAAAGTATTTTTTCCTTACAAAATAGATATGAAAAATAAACCAATTTGTTGAAAAATAAAATTTGTGAAATGGAAAAAAATGCAATGAAGAACAATATCAGGTCAGAATTTGCCCATCTTCAATCTCAATCCTTTGTCACCATAATGCAAAGTGACATTAACTCATTAAGTCACTGAACCTTATCACCTTGTAATTGTTGAAAGCTAATTCTGATGCTGATGCTTGTGTTGAAGCCAAATTGTGGGTCTAGCTCTCTCCAAGAACTGAGCAGGCCTGAGCATGGACAAATCTTTCTTATATATCCCATTATCTCCATCAAAAGCATTAGCATTCACTCAGCCAAATAGGTACTGGTCATGCTACTGTCATATCATGTACTAGAAATTGACCAGAGAAATTCAGATATCTTGCCCCCAGTTCTCCCCATCTCATTATATCTCTAGATCTAGTTTCACACTCAAATGGAATTTCTGATTTTCCACTTCTCCAAATCTATCCCAGATCCCAAACTCTCTGCTTCCCAGTTATCCAAGTGTTCTTTCTCTGTATCTCTCTGTTTCTCTTTTTGTCATTCTGTCAGTCTGACTTTACCTTTCTTTCCCCCAAATCACTTACTACACTGATGAATTTATCTAACCCCCCACACCAGACCTACTGCCAAGTTCCATTTGCTGGAGATAGATGATGCAACACCTCCCTCTACTTCTCATTGGCTGGAACAATGCCCTTTTAGAAAGGGTGGGAGAATTTTCCCCATACAACTTCCTTGAAGCTCCTTTTTCAATCTGTAAATTTCTCCCCCCACTCAGGTAAGCTCAGGATCCACTGGTCCTTGCTTACAACTGAAAGAGAGCTACTCTGTTCCTCCATTCTTGATAGGGGCTAGATATTTTGTGAACCCATGTCTCTGAGGAATAAGGGGGACAATTTAAGGAAGGTGGATTGGGACATGCATAAATAGAATAGGATGACATAAAAGGACTTGAGTCTACATTGATATAGCTATTGCAAAGACTCATGATGTTCATCCTACTGAGAGGAGCCATATTAAACACCCTTCTCTTTCTTCTTCACATCATATGTTCTCTGCTTTGTTTAGGACCTCAAGCAGAAATGTTTCATTAAATGGACAATTGTGATTAAATGGACAACATAAATCTTTCTCGAGATTTTCTTCCCTAAAACCTATTATTAATTATAAATTAGTCAGAAGAGATGGCAGCCACTAGCTATAAACTTCTAAGAGACAATTGAAAGTTTAGAATTCTGTCCCCAGTACTTCTTGTATTGGGGTTCCTCATGCCTCATTAGATATTACTGCACACTCCAGTTATAATAACTGTACCTGTCCTCCACCTAGATGGGCATAAATAAGTGTGGGAAGGTCAATTTTGTACTTCATGCCTCTTATGTAGAGAGGTATATGACTCCTGATTGGTAGAAAGAATACTGAGGCTAATGTTGCATAACTCCAGAAAGCTTTGATATTATTCAGAGAGACATGTGGACAGAGAACTTAGGGGAGGCAGTAAAGAAAAACATTTGGAATGACAGAAATGCATTGGAAGCTGGCTCCATTCTTTCCTTGAACTTGCTGGAAAAATCTTGTGACTTCTGAAAATGGTTCTTCTCTGGGTGAGATTGCTCCCTTCCCCCTCATTGTCTCTGTACATCTGTCTACTTGTCTGTCTTTCTCCTTGTCATTCCCTATAATACTATTGGAGTGACTCACTCCTCCAAATATTTGTAGCCTAGGAAATGACAGCTTCACAAAAAAGCTGTTTTCCTTGATAACTTTTGCTTAATATAAAAATTTTAGCCAATCATATGACATAAAAATTTAAAAACATTTTTCTTTTTAATTTAATTAAATACAAAATAAGAAAAAATGGAATAGAGAAAGACAGAAAAGGAAAACAAAACAAAACATTGTCATGTGCCCAGCAGAACATCAGGGAGGATTAATAAAAGGCAATAAATTTCAATTTCAAGAAAGCATATATGAAAACAGAAGAAATTATATTTATATGTATCCATCTTTTTTTTGCTTCCTTGTATATTATGCTTTTATTCTCTGCTGTGCACTTTTTACTTTATTCGGTTTTCCCCCTTTCATTCCCTTATCTCTTCCAAGCAGGCTACAGTTGAGCACATATACATTTATATATCATATATATTTTTGTACAAATAGGTCTTTCCCCCCTTTTTATATCTTTGAGATATAAACCTAGCAGGAATATTGCTGAATTGAAGGATATGCACAGTTTTATAACCCTTTGGGCATAGTTCCAAATTGTTCTCCAAAATGGGTCATTCCTTTTAGAAATACTCTCTTGACACTGAAAATCAGATATCAAGGAAAATTTATTAAGGAAGAAACTTAAGGAATCATCTTAATGTTTCTGGTCTGAAGTGGATCCTACTCTGCTTCAGAAAGAGAGGACACTGAGCCCAGAAGTGGGAGAACCTTTATATTTGCTAGTTTGGTACAGTCCCTCCCTTCAGAGAACGTATTGGTCCATTTCTTCCAGGTTACAATCTTTCAGATCTGCCCATTACATGTTTTCTCTAAATATGTATGAACACGTACCCTCTCCCTCATCATAAATCCCATTTTCAAAAATGGCAGAAAACTCCTCCTTTAGTAGTGTGTTGTTTAATATTCAGTTAGCCTATTAAGCAGGCACAATAATGATTTGGTCAAGTCAGGTCATTGACTCCTACTAATTTGGGATGGATGGGCTATTATCTTAAGTTTGTGATTTCTCAAATCTACAATACTCTTTTTGACTGACTGAATCCACCTGTTCCTTTATAGCCCCCAATTCCTTGTTTGCTCAAGGCTTCTATTGATCACTTAATTGTTCTGTGGAATCTTAATCTTCTTCAACCTATCTCATTCTGAAAACTTCTTGGTCAGTGGTACCCACTACCCCACACTACCTCATAGCTTGCAACAAAAGTTGGGAAACCCAACTTTTCATCATTTCTTACAATTCCTAATTATTCTTAAAAGGGGAGGGTAAGTCCAAGCTGACATCTCTTGACTTGGCTTCTTTCCCCCAAATTTTGCGTACACAAAGATTGTAACAAATAGCAAATAGTAAATAAACACATTTATCCAAGCAAAACAGTAAACAGAAATCATATTAGAAATGACAAAAACCATTAAGACTAAATGAACTTTTCATCTGGGAATCAGTTAAATTTGCAGCTCAACCAAGGAACGAGTAAACAATTTCACTTAGAGCAGGCCTACTTTAAGCACTCTCTAGAATTTCAAGCAAGTCCTAAGTCAAAATAAGACTGACCTTCCATACATACATGCCATTCCAAAGTTTTTCTTCTTCAATATCCTGGAGTTTCCTCTGTCCATACTTCTCTCTGAATAATGCCTCTAACATCTCTGAAGTCAATTCAGAAATGTATGTGAGCCAAGTGAGCACCTTTGTACTTATCATTCTTTGTGTCAACCAAGAGTCACAAGAGGAACAACTAAAATAAAATTTATGAAGCACTTGATAAATTTTAAATCTGTAAATGCTATTATTGTGATTATATTCTTAACACATAAAATCATTCCAACTGATAAAGTGGACTTTTTTTAGCTTAAGTTTAGAGTTTTCCATTTATCTTTCTTAATTTAAATCTTATTACATTCAATTCTTCTATGATTCTGACCTGTCAACCAACTTTTTGAATCCTGGCTCTGTCACTCAAGATGTTAGCTATGTTTCTCAGTTTCAAATCATTTGAAAATTTGCTTTGCATTTCTTCTATGTCTTCATCCAAGGCAGTAATTAAAAACATTGAACAGAACAGGACCAAGGACAGATTACTGGCACATTCAATTAGGAAACTCCATTCAATCTGATATTCACATCTTTGGGCCCCAGCCATGCAACCATTTGCAAATCCATCTAACAACATTAACATCTCGTCCATATCTGTCCATCTTCTCCCCAAAAGTAACATTAGAAACTCTGTCAGATTCTTTGAATTCAGGCTTAATACATCTACAAAGTTTTCCTGGTCCATCAGTTAGTTATAGTGTCAAAAAGTGATGTATATCTTTTATGACCTGTTTTTGATGTGGCCTTCATAACCTTTGTACAATCATTCTTCCTTTTCAGGATGCTCACAAACCAGTATTAGAAGAGACCCTGAAAAAAGGAAGCTCTGCCTGAGAACTGATGATGCATTTGATTTCTAATGCTAATTGACTCTCCCAACTTTGAAGTTGCCCAACCATTGGGCAACAAAAGAAATTGCAAATTCTTAGTTTTTGAGATGTAGAAGGTAGTTCCCATAAGGTGAAGCCCATCCTGACTATTATATCTTTCTGGGTCCCTGAGCCTCATCTTTTCTCCAGGATGGCATGTGTCTTGCTTCCCAAGAATGTCTGGATAGGAGTTCTGACTGTGACCCTGTTGGTGCTGAATTCTCAGGTGGCTGCAGACAGACATACCCCAGGTAAGAAAAGTAGCAGGGAGCCCAGGTGGGAATCCAAGGAAGCATTCTCTTCCCCACGGCCCAGACCAAAGGAAGCACTTGGGACAAGATGGTCCTCAGGTAGATGGAAAGTTGAGGAAACTGATTTTCAGGCTCCTCTCCCAAAAATAACTATAACTTTACATAACTATAACTTCCTTTTCCCCTTCTCTTCAAGGTTCAGGGATTAATGTAGCTCCTCTCCAAGAGCTGAGGGCACCAGTTTCTTTATCAATAATATTATCACATCTACTATCTCTTGAACTAATTGCTAATTATATGATGCTAAGGAGAGAAAGGCAAAGTTCAGTCCCTGCTCCCAAAGAGATCAAAGCTAATGAGGGAAACAACAAGCAAAAAATTCTGTAGAGAAAAGATATATACAGGACAAATGGGACATATTCACCAGAGGGAAAGTACTGACATTGAGGGGGAGCAGGAAAAGAGGGGAAGGTGAGATTAGAGCTGATACTTGATGTTCACCTAGAAAGTTAGGAGGAAGAGGTGAGGAGGAAGAGTGCTCTGAGCAGGGGACAGCCAGAGAGTGCCCAGAGTGGGGGGAGGAGAAATTTAAGGAAAGAAGAACAAAAGGCTGATGTTGCTGGGTAGCAGAGTCTGGAGGCCTAGGAATATAAAGTATAAGAAAGTTAAAGTTAGGAGGTTGTTAAGGGCCTTCAAATCTTGCTCTCTGGGACCCCATCTTTTAGGATCATCTCAGGTCTTCATACTGTTGCTTTCCCTGAAGCCTGAGTCTGGATCAAGGGGCCTCTACCATGACACAGCACTGGTGGAACATCCTTTGTCCTAGGTAAAGAGAGAGCCCTCGGGGATGGGACATAATTGTCTTTCAAAAAGTATAAGTATTGCAGGAGAACATATAAGAGCCCCTCTGGCACTGTCCATATAATTTCCCTGCAACCTGACCTGGCACCTGGCATGGTCAATATGGCTTCTTTGGGGTCCTGCCCTGCCCTAGAGCCTTCCTCCAGGAATCTGACCCACTTTTGAGCTTTGTCACCTACCCTGCCTCTGGGGGAATACCCAGAATACTATGCCAGGTATAACGCCCATTGTCCAGGCTGGGAAAGAGAGAAGGGGCCTTCTAGAGACAGAGATAGGGCCTGAGCAAGGGAATCCCAGGGGTAGTGGGATCTCCCAGTCCTAGTAGGGTGATGACTGCTTAATCCAGCTGACGACTCCAGAACACCCTGATGTCAGCCATGTGTTCCTGAGCAGGTGTTATCCCTATGTGGACAAATCATCTAAATTATATCATATTTAAGTAGCCTCCCAATCAGAAAGTAGTCAAACTTTTATTAAGCACTTACTATAAACTTTGTTAACTTGGGATTACAAAGAAAAATAAAAGTCCTTGGGGATGATAATATGAAAGCAACCACACAAATTACATTCAGGATAATTTGAAAATATCAAACAGAAGAAAGGCACTAAATTAAGGGGGATTGTTGAAGACTTTTCTGTAGAACCTAGCTTCTTAAACTATATGTCATGACCCTATATCTGGTGGCACAACTGAATGTGAAGGTTGTAAAATTATTATTTATTATCAATAAATATTTGATTTGAATACCTATTTTATGTACCTATATATACCTGGGATCATGTAAAATTTTCTTGGGGGGGGGGAGGTGGAAAGAGGTCATGAGTCGAAAAAGTTGAAGTCCTGATGTAGAAGATGGGATTTTAGTTGGGACTTGAAGGAGTCAGGAAAGCCAAGAGTCAGGGATGAGGAGGAAGATGTAGGGGACAATAAGAGGAAAATGCCCAGAGCTGAGAGATGGAGGGTCTAGTAGGAGGCACAGCAGGGAAGCCAGTTTCACTGGATACCCAGAATACATGAGTAGGGGAAGGGAGAGTCAGGAGTAAAGAGACTTACAAAGTAGGAAGAACTGGGTTGTGAAGGGTTTTGAAGGCCAAATAGGATCGTGCTTTAGGAAGATCCATTTGTCTGCTTGGGTAGCTTGTTTCATCATTAGTTTTCTGGATGCATGGTTGATTATTGTGATATTCAGAGTTCTTACCTTATTGTTGTTATCGTATATTCTTCTGGTCCCATTCATTTCATTCTGTATCATTTCATAACAATGATGAAGCATGCTTTCCACTTTCTAATAAAAAGGATTCGAAGGCAGACAAAGGAATTGTTCTAAAGCATTGATCTATGATCCCAAACTGCTCAGTAAACTTCAGTGGCTTCCTATCACCTCCAGAATCAAATTTAAAAATCCTATTTGGCTTTCAAAGCCCTTTACACATTGATAAGAGTTTGAATGTTCAATAAAAAGAGACATTTGATGCATTCCTACAAAGAAAGTCAGATGTAAGCAGATTCCTTGCTTTGTAAAAATACTTCACTTGTCTTAGGCTAGTTGGCATTCTACTCAGGTTTTTTGGGACTCTGTTCTCTCCTGGTTCTCTCCTTAGTTGTCTGTTCATTCTTTCCCAGTCCCCTTTAAGTGAAATAAAAATACCAGAAAATAGTAATATGAAATAGATTTGGGAGAGCAAAATTGAAAAAGGATATTATAAAATATTATTGGTTCAGCTTGCAGCATAAAGAAATGATGTCAGAGACATCCATCACAAGTAACAGAGGTTTTCTATTTATTTATGTGAAATAACTTCATGGACTTAATCAAACATGATTAGGCATGGCAGAATCAGGTGATTAAGCAGCTTTTTTTGGGGTAGGGGGACCAGGTCTCAGAAGAGGAGGAGAAAATAAAGACAGGATCTAGGGAGTGACAAGGATGTGTATTGAGATGCTGAGACAGTCTTATAGACTGTTGGGAAAACTGAGTTCTCATCAAGGCCTTATTTACAATTGGAATATTAATAATGGGAAGTGGAGTCTCCAGCTTTACATAATTCTAGGATAAAGGAAGGGATTGTTGTAAGATTAATCTAGGTTAGGAATTCACATTCAACAGGAACAGACAAAGGGAGTACAAGTTTATTGTTGCACAGAAAATGGTTCAAACAAAATATAAAAAAAGGATACTTGTTAATTCCTTCAGTATGACTGTGTTTACTCAGGGAACTGGCCAGAGCAACAGATATCAGCAATAAAGGAAACTTATTAATCAGTATGAGCAGGGAGGGTAGCCTTCCCTTTCTATATTTTCTGGCATTCCATCAGGTAACTGCAAGCACATTCTCATGTTCTCAGTAAAAAGTTACACAAAGGACATGGCCAATATCCACAAGAATTCCTTACAGATAGGCTTGTTTTAGCAATTCCAGAAAATAAGCTACTTTAGGATTCCTAGAACCTTTTGCCAGTTTCTCATCCACATCATAGCCTCTAGATGGAGTGTTTCCTGAGGTCATTTATAATGTTTCTGGAGGTGTGTCCAGTTCTATAGAAGCAGAATACACACCTAATAGAGGCTAGGTCAAGCCTTTTTATGGGGTTTAGTTAGTTAGCCCTGTTTCTCTCTTCAGGATCCTGTTTGGTCAGGATGCTTTTCAGGTTGCAATTGTTTTTCCTTAAAAGGTGAGTAATATCAATTTTAATCAAATGTGAGCAGAGCACATTCTTTGTTCTTTGAGCTGCTGGTGTTATCATGTCCCAGTTTCCCAATTCTCCCTTGTCCAAGAGGCATTCTCCCTCTCTTTGCAACCTTATCACATTCCCTGAAGTAGTAACCTTTCTTCAAGAACACCTGTAGAAGCAAAACAAGATTTGCAAATTCTCATTTCTCACATTTATGAGTTACAGAAGAGGCTAGAAAGGTAGGCTGGAGTCAGACAGGGAGAATTCTAAATGCCAAGGTCAGGGTTTTGAAAGGATCCATAGGGAGCCATTGCAGTTTCTTGAGATGAAGTAAGTGATCAGATTTATTCTTTCTAAAAATTATTTTGTCATTCATGGGGTGGATAGATAAATGATTCAGTAAGCTTTATTGTATCTACTATATCCTCACTGTGTTGAGGGCTAGTTTACATGTAAAAGGGGTGATTTTCTACCCCCAGGGAGCTTACTTTCTATGTGGAGGAGGATATAAGACTTGCCCAGGAAGAGTCAGGCAGGAGGCAGATCTGGTCCAGCAGTCATAGGAATTGTGAGCACAGCCATACATAGCACAGCAGATGGCCTTTTCAGTAGGGAGGGTAATATTGATTTATTATTGTCCCCCCTATCAAAAGGGAAAGAGGGGAGTGAGCTCTAGGGTTACAGCAGTGTGATGGAGTCTTTCACCTGCCCTAGTTTGTGTAGAAGGGCTGGCAAAGAGAATACAAAGATGCCCTGAAAGGATGAGGATAAGAGAGTGGGTTAAACTTGGGTGAGGAGATGTGGGTGACATAGACACCAGATGATGGTAGATACCAAAAGTTGCGGTTTAGTTGTATAAAGAATTCTCAATGGCCATATAATAGACACCAGGAATGGTAAATATGAAATAGAGTGGGAGAGCATAGGAAAGAAAAGTTCCTCAGTGGAACTCACAATTACCCAGGAGAAAGGAGGTTGGAGCATGTCCTTAGTTTCAGGCTAAATTCTGAAAGGGACTTACAACCCCAAAAGAGTTTGCTATAAGGAGGAAAAGTAGAGTTAGTAGGAAAGTGCAGTTAGGAGGGATACCAGCTAGAATCCGGGGGGGGGGAAGGACACCACAAGGCAGAGTGCCAAGAAGGGCAGCAATCATAGGATGGTCCATAAGTACATTTTATAGGGAAAATTTAACTTCAGGGATACAATTGGGATTTTTGACTGGACATGGCAAGGTGAGAATGCTTGAGACCCCTCCAGAGGGTGGGTCTCAGGGGTCTGATATAAGTTGGATTTCAGACTAGATGACCTCCCCAGGGGGTGGAACCATGGAGCTGATCTCTACCGTGACTTCTCCTTGCCTGCCTCAGGAATCAGTTCTTTATTTTCTCTCTGTCCAACACACTATTCAGGACCTCATCAAGGAGGACTTGGGGTGGTTGTTGGGTAAAGTTTCTGTGGCTTCTTGCTGGGGGTAGTTTAGAGGCAGCCATGATGCCGAAAATAGATATTGCTGATGTAGACACCAGATGTTGTTAATTAGACATCAGATGATGTGCTTTAGGAGAAGCCCAAAAGTTGGGGTTTGGTCATGTGAAGAATTCACAATGGCCATTCTCTTTGGCAAAAGGTAAGTTTATTTAGGAGAAGAGATTTCAGACCAAATAGGAGGTACAATAGACACCAGGAATGGTAAATATGAAATAGTAAGGGAACATAGCAAGGGATTCCCTAATGGAATTTGCCATTTACCATCCATGAGGTTGGGGCATGCCCATAGCTGGCAGGCTAATCCAAAAAGGGACAGCATCCTTAAAGAATAAGTTAACTGTAAGGAGAAGAAATGGGGTCAGGAGAAATACCAAAGAGCATAGGGGAGGGATAAGGGAAAAGACACTGTGTGGTAAAAGTCATTGCCCTGCCTTCCAATTAATCAATCAGAGATTGTCTTAGAGGAGACAAAAAGAAATTTATTGCTTTCTTATGAGAAAGGATGAAACCAGTGTTGACCAAAATGGTGTCAGCAAGCAAGTGCAAAGGTGAGTAGTTCTCAGCAAATTTATATAGACCCTAATACAGAGGTCTCCCCCCCCCCCCCCCCCCCCATCACAAAAACCAGTTCCTGCCCCTAAGGAGCTTG
>JAJPUD010031536.1:0-12471 GCA_023553655.1 Myrmecobius fasciatus | reverse complement strand
GATTCCTGCATGTGCAAGACACTGTAGAAAACCCCCACAGAACTAATGCATTGGGGATGCATTTGGTTAATAAGTATCTGCTTAATTCCTATCCTAGGAGTTCTTAGCATAGCTGTATATGCATACCCATCCATCACAATGACAATGAGCACATAGCACTTCACCCCCAAAAGCATCTTTATACTTTCTGCCCAAACATGAAAGGTTTCTCTACTAGCCAAGCATTAAACAAATGTAGAGACGGGGAAACTTGGGAAATTGATAGCTTTGCCCAAAAACTCCAAAAGAAATCTCCAGCTACTCCTTGTTTGAAACAATTCCAAACCCAATTAACCTTATCTACTGATCCTCCTCTCCCCTATACAGGAGCTTACATGAATAATGATATGATGAAAAGAATAGTAAACATCATTGATAGATGGACATATTGGTAACAATTAAGTCATGGGAAAAAAAAATTAAGAGAAGCAGGCCACTGCATGCATGGTTTACTGACCCCTGCACAAAAACAAGCTATTGTGGGAGTGGTTAATAAATGGACTGAGAAAATTATATGTCCCTGAGAAAATTAAATGTCCCTATTGTAAAATACCTTATGACGATGTTAAAAATTAAAAAGTATTGTGTAAGTCTTGGAATAAATAAATGTGATATTTTTAGAGAAGCTCATGTCCTGCCAGACATGACGTGATGACCACAAGGTACATTTACCTTTACTTAAAGTTTCACTATGACTATATTGTTTGTATTTACTCTGTATACCCCCTTCTTCTAAGAAGCGCTGCACCTGGGGTTCTGAGAAATTCTGGACCCCAAGAAGATTTTTTAATCCTAGCCAAATAATTGTCCTATCTCTAATGAACCCTAACTTTGTAAGACTATAAAAATTGGAAGCTTTCTTGAATAAATTGAACAAGCTTTTCTGAATAAATCAGACTTGATGACCACGCCATAGTGTGTGCTATCTCTTGTTCCACTTGCTGACTCCAACTATTCATTTCTGTCCCTGCTTCCCCACTGAGGCTGGACCCCTGCAGTCTCTGCCTCTGTTTCTGTCTATTTCTCTATCTGTCCATCTCTCTCTTTCTGTTGCAGTTACCTAATCCATAAAAGGGGAATAGTAGTAGCACCTAACTCCCATTGTTGTTGTGAGGGTCACATGTTTTAAAAATAGCATGATGCCTAACACATAGTATGCTCTTAATACTTGTCAGCACTTGATGACTTACAGTTTTAAAATCTATCAACCAATGACACTTTTTCTTGCATTTACCTGTATAAACTTGAGAAATCCTGGTTCATGCTGGATGTCTTATATGTCTAAAATACACTAATGATTTACAAAATCACAGAATTAAAGAAAAATGCCCCTCTTGGAGATTGAGGCTAAACATGATCATCACAGACAAGACTTCTCTGAGCTCTCTTCCAGTCTGAAATGTATGATTCTATCATTTTAATCTTTCTTCCACATGACACTCTTTCAACAACATAAAAATAAATATCACACACATTTCAAGCTCCACAAGCCTTTTCTTCTTCAAAATAAACATCCAGTTGCACTACTTATCTCTCAGGTTAGCATGAAAATCTAATGGGATAAGATATAAAAGAAATTTTGTAAGTCATCAAGTGCTGGTGTCTCACTTGAATACAAGAACTGACTCTGCTATTAACAATGGGTATGCCTTAATTAACCTCTGCAACCCTAAATTACCTCATCAATTAAGTGGGGATAACTCTTTATTTGCTTAGGTCATAGAAGATTAGTTTAGGGAATAAAGTAAGATTAACTGGAAAATGTTAAAAGAGCTGAACATTTTAGGGAAAATTTTGGCATTTCGGCTTTCTTTTAAAAGGATGCAACCTGTGTTATATAAGATGTTTAAAGATGTTTATTTTTTAAGGTTGTCAGTTGTTAAGTAGACTCTTTGGATAAAATTTTACTTTGTCTTCAAATGATTTATTGCTAAGATTTAGGAAGGAACTTAAGTCCTCACTATTTTCTGGAGGTAATTCTGAATTTCATTTTCTCAAATAAGCACCTATTTTCAGTCTTAGTCTTTCTCAGTTTTTCTAAGGAGACACTGCTAAATTAAATTCCTTTTTGTACCTAGAACATGAATTATGGTATCAGTGTCATTTACCTCTTTAGCCACTTTATCACCATTCAAATGGTCTAAAAGTGCTTAATTTAGGTAATGGATTCCTTTGCTTCAGGAGTTCTCTCTACAACCTTGAGTTCTGTGTGATAGTGCCAGAAGATGTCAGAATTCTCTTTGTGCCAGATATTTCCTTCAAGCTCTTCTAAGATGTGATTTGAGGTTTTGTGGAGGAAGATCAATAGGTATACTTGAACATTAGCACACAAGCCACCTGCTTTGACTCCAGAGATGTATTTTAAACAGAAGCCAGAAGATACATTCTGAATGAGAAGTTTTGGCCAAAATGATTGCCATGAACACTTTATGAAAGTTTCTGGAGCTACTTGTTAAATTAAAAGAAAAGATAATTTGCACTTTAATATGACAGATCACAAAAGTTATAATCATTTGTTGAGAGATTGTCTGTTTACTGGTTTGAGCATTAGGAGTCAAAAAGACTGAGTTTGAGCTCTTCCTTTAATTCAGACTGTCTCATAGGTAAATCTCTTAATATCTAAGTTTCCCCAATCATCTCTCTAAGGCTATAGGTTCCAGTTCAATTTCCAATCTTAATTGGTAGAGGAAACTTCCACACCCGTTTTTCCATGTGGATAAAAGGAAACAAATTAAACAAAAGCATGGGGTGTGAAGATGATCAGAAAAGGGTGATTTTAATAGTTCTCTATAAATATGAAAATATAAAATACAAGGATGTGGTGGAAATATTCTTTGATTTAATAAAACCTTTCATGTACATTATTTTAGTCACTGACAGGAGGGGCACAAAGCAGGATACTTCTATACTTTGAATTTCTGGATCTCCAGATATGCATTACAAATCACCCAACTACCATATTTTACTTCTCATTTCTTCCCTTCCTATAATATTACTCACTTCTTGCAATACTCATTAATATTTCTGAAATATTCTTTATTTCAAATTCCTATTTGATCCTGATTGCTACTTTTATTTAATGTGTCTCCACCTGGTTATCACCACCTAGTTACTAATACCAGTCAGTGAATCATTCAATGAGTATTTATTAAATGGGAATCTACCAAACAATATCCCCCTTAGCTGCCTCTCTCAATTAATATTTACTTTCTACCATCAAACCTTGATGAAAAAAATTCTCTCTGATTTTTGCCTTACAAAATGAAAGATTCCCAATGAGTTGCTGATGATTATATCCACTGCTGCCTGTTACAAATCATAGTAGAATGACAAATCAAGACTCATAGATTCTGAGTATGGATTAACCTCAGAGGTCATCTAAGTTAATGTATATCTGAGGAAGAAATCCCTTTAATACAGTCCCTATTAGTCTCCTGCACAATTCTTTGTGTGCATGGGCAAGTGGAAAGACAGCATGAAGGAGAGGATGCAAGGATGACTTGAACATCACATCCTGGAGTTGGAGCAAGTGTAAATAGAAGTATTTCTGAATCGAGCGTAACCCATAGCAGTGGCTGAATATGTAGGTACTGATGATTGGATCATCCTTCCTAATGTCCTTAATGCTAGTATATTCCTTCTGTGTTTATCTCCAATTTTTCATACAAACACACACAGAGAGATAACAAACAAACAGGCATATGGATAGATACATAGTTTGAAAATTCTTTTTGCATATTCTCTCCCTTAGTAATATATGAGCTTCTTTACAGTAGGAACCATAGTTTCTTTGGGATTTCTCCCCTTTTCTGTATTGCCAGAATTTAGCACAGTGCCTGGCACTTAATACACATCTAAGTATTTATTGGTTTACTGACTGTCAGCTCATTGTTTATATGGAATTGTGTGTATGAAAGTGTGGAAAAGTTACAGATTTTTCAAAGATGTACTGGTTAACAAGAAATAAGTAGAATAGCAAACTCTGAATGTCCTTGGATTAATAATTGTCAGTCTGAAATGGGCTGAATTGTTCACTTTAGGGATCATAATACTGGAGATCTCTAGCCAGACAGCTCTAGGGTAAAATGAGTAAACTTCTCTCACAGTTTCTACAAGTCACAGGAATAGGTTTCAGAAAACAGATAAGCTTTTCATAATCAAAACAAATCAAATATTACTGTTGCAGTGACTAACTTCTGCTTCAAGACTCTGAGAAAAAAAAGACTAAACCTTTTAAACATTTTCATATATCCTTCCCTTCCTTCCTCTCACTCTTCCCTTCCCCCAGTCTGATGCCTATTGCTTCTGACAGCTAGAATTGTTTGGAGATCAGCAATGCTAACTCCTGGATGACATGGTGTGATTACATATTTCATAAAAGCTAAATAAATAGCTGGGAATAAGGATAGGAGGGACAACTTTTTAAAAGGGGCATTAATTTCAGCTCCAATTTTCACACCTGCAAAATTTGTTTTCTGCAGATCCTCTCTTGCTTTGTCATACTTACTGAATTATAAGAAAAAATCATGTATGAGGTATGCTCATTTCATATGCACACATATATATGTGCAGTATCTATATGCCTAGAATCTTTTACAACCACTGAGGCCTAATTAAATCCATTGCAATGTTCCATAAAGGGTACTATAAAAGGTAGATAGTTTGTTATGTACCTCTGCACCCCACCAAAATTAACTAATACACTAAGATGGATAAAAGATGATCCTGCTCATGATTAAACCACAAAATGCAGAACCATAAGGTACATTGGTGATTATTTCATGCAAACCTCTGATCTTACAAAGGAATAAACTGAAGCCCAGATAGTTTTTTGTGATAATTTTCAGTCATTTTTCCTTTGTGAAAACATTTTTCTTAAAATTCTGAAACATTTGTAGAAATTTCTAATAATAAAATATTGAAAGACCTACTTGGTTACTGGGGGAAAAGAATAAAAATAAATAGCATCTAGTGACCCACAAGTTCTTGGTCAAGAATCCACAATATCAGTACACAGGCTTAAAGCCAAAGATAAATTAAAAAATGTATCTCCTTGCTATCTGTGCAGTGGTGTAGGATTTGAAACATTGTGTGTACTGTGAGACTAAATTTTTCTGAAATATATTTCCTCCCCTTTTTATACTCTTTGTTACTAGAAATGACTCTCTAGGTAGGGGGATATGGAGGGATTTATTCAGAAGTGAAGGTGATGTAAAAGCAAAAACAATAAAATTAAAAAAAAAGAATTTAGAGTGTTCTTTACATCTTAATGAGTTATTATAAAAAGACTTCAGGGGGATATGAAGCACATAATGAAATGTTAGAATAGAAATAGGAAAGAGGACATGCCCATACAGAACAGAATACTGTTCTCTGTACATAGTTGTTTAGTGTAATCATTGGCCAAACCAATAGCCACAAAATAAATGCAACCTCCAAATAACTTTGTTGTGTAATGGGAATAATATCAAGTCTAGGGAATATAGAGAAACATTTGGTTACAGAGAGACAAAATCAAGGGAAAATCCTAATGACCAAGTCAATAATATATTCTTTTATTATTTTGCTTAGAATTCTTCTCTCTGCTCAGCAGTCACTTGCATGTTGGGAGCAGATAGTTTGAAGGACCTTTGGATCTGAGGTTTGCACCTCTAACTTTGCATGTAGGGCTAGCTGCAGATGCACAGGTATAATTGCATATTAGACTCTGGTGCTAAAGTTGATAATCTATCTTTCTTTGGATTTCTAATTATACACAGAGTAGAGTGGTTTTTTCACCCACCAACACACCTCCCCCTACCTTACCCACAACACATAAAAGCAAACAATACAGGTGCATACTTGAAGAAAACATTTTTTTTTCAAATTGGAAACCTTGCCATCTTTTCTTATTTTGATTCTGGGAACTGAAACTAAAGTTAGTGACTATAGCTTTGTTTGAACTTTTTAAAGTACTATGACCCCAATAAAATGAAAAAAGGAAACAGAGTCACTGATTGAAAATGAAAATATGATGGATGCTTTAAATGTATCATCATCTCCTTCCCTCCAACACACAAAAGAATACTAGATTTGAATTGAATTGAGATTTTTTTTCCCTTTCTAGATGTGGTGACAGATCATATACCTTACTCTTTAGTAGCTTTAAGGAAAAAGCAGTATTTGCCTAGCTCCAACATGTATGACATTTCATCCCTCTGGAAAAATATAATTGCTTTTCTAATCCATCTTTTAGAAAATTATTGAACTGTGAGAAACAAGAGCTTGTGTAATGTTGAGTTCTACGATTCCCTAGCACTCGATCTGCTCAAAGCATCATGACTATAATTCTTCCTAAGAGGCCCAATAAAATTTCACATAAACTTGTTGTAAATCAAAAATATTGTAATGACTAAAATGAGAGAACTGTTTCAATGGGGGCAGAGATGGGGGACATTTCTAGGATGAGCAATAGACTAACATTATGGGCCTTACCATTTCACAGTGTGCTCCACACCTGCAGTTATAATATATATATATATATATATTATACACTCACTAATATATATATATATATATTGGTGAGTGTATAATATACATGTATGTAGGGCAGTCTGAATGGCTTAAAGAGATGAGTAAGAATGTAGTGAAGACAGTCACATTTTCTCCTTTGAGTGAAATAGGATCTCTCATTTAATAAATTTTTTTAAAGCAAAAAGAAAATGAACTTTAGAAATGACCAACTATATATTTTATTTTTACAACAGTTTCACTTTCAAATATGTTTCCTCCCTTTCAGGCAAGCCATTTCTTTTATTATTATTATTATTATTAAAGCTTTTTATTTGTATAACATATGTATGGGTAGTTCCTCAGCATTGATCTTTACAAAGCTTTCCATTACAGACCTAACCCCCAGTCCCCTCCCCTCCCCCAGATGGCAGGAAGTCCACTACATGTTAATAATGTTAAAATACTTAACAAGTTGTGCAAGAAAGATCCTATCTACAAGGGAAAAAAAAGAAAATCAGAGAAAGGAAACATAATGCTAGCAAACATCAATAGAGAGCATGAAAATGTTATGTTGTGGTCCACATTTCATATCCTTCTCTCTGGGTGTATATTGTTTTCTTCATTGAATAACTGGAACTGGTTTGAGACAATTCTTTGTTGCAGAGAGCCATGTAAATCAGAGTTGATCATCATGTAACATTGTTGTTGCTATGTATAATGATCTCCTGGTTCTGCTCATTTCACTCAGCATCAGATCATGTAAGTCTTTCCAGGCCTCTCTGAAATCGTCCTGCTGGTCATGTTCTTTTTTTTTTTTTGCAAATAAGTTCTTTTTTAAATTTTTATTAATACTTTTTATTTGCAAAACATATGTATGGGTAATACTTCAAAATTAACCCTTACAAAGCTTTCTGTTATAAATTTTCCCCCCTATTCCCAACCCTCCCCTAGATGGCAGGATATCGACTACATGTTAATTATGTTAAAATACTTAAGAAATCGAATATATGTATACTTATTTCCACACATAATTTTTGTGCAGGAGAAATAGTATCTACAAGAAGGAATAATCAGATAAAGGAAATACAATACAAGCAAACATCAATAGAGAGCATGAAAATGATATGTTGTGGTCCACATTTCACATCCCTCTCTCTGGGTGTATATGGCTTTCTTCACTGAACAATTGGAACAAGTTGGAAGCATTTCATTGTTGAAGAGAGTCATGTCCATCAGAACTGATCATCATATAGTATTGCTGTTGCCATGAAAAATGATCTCCTGGTTCTGCTCACTTCACTCAGCATCAGTTCATGCAAGTCTCTCCAGGCCTCTCTGATATTGTCCTGCTGGTCGTTTCTCATAGAACAATAACATTCCATAACATTCATATACCATAATTTATTCAGCCACTCTCCAACTGATGAGCATCCATTCAGTTTCCAGTTTCTAGCCAATACAAAAAGGGCTGCCACAAACATTATTTCACATGTGGGACCCTTTCCTTCTTTTATGATTTCTTTGGGATATAAACCCAATAGAAACACTGCTGGATCAAAGGGTATGCACAGTTTGATAACTTTTTGAGCATAGTTCCAGATTGCTCTCCAGAATGGTTGTATCCATTCACAGTTCCACCAACAATGTATCAGTGTCCCCTGCTGGTCATTTCTTACAGAGCAGTAATATTCCATGACATTCATCTACCATAATTTATTCAGCCATTCTCCAATTGATGGGTATCCATTCAGTTTTCAGTTTCTAGCCACTGCAAAAAGGGCTGCCACAAACATTCTTGCACATGTGGGGCCCTTTCCGTCCTCTAAGATGTCTTTGGGATATAAGCCCAATAGAAACACTGCTGGGTCAAAGGATATGCACAGTTTGATAACTTTTTGAGCACATCTCCAAATTACTCTCCAGAATGTTTGGATCCATTCACAGTTCCACCAACAATGTATTAGTGTCCCAGCTTTCCCACATCCCTTCCAGCATTTAACTTTATCTTTTCCAGTCATTTTAGCCAATCTGACAGGGGTGTAGTGGTACCTCAGAGTTGTCTTAATTTGCATTTCTCTGATCAATAGTGATTTGGAGCACCTTTTCATATGACTCGAGATGGTTTTAATTTCATCATCTGAAAATTGTCTGATCATATCCCTTGACTACTTATCTATGGAAGAGTGGCTTGAATTCTTATAAATATGAGACAATTCTCTATATATTTTAGAAATGAGGCCTTTATCAGAACCATTAAATGTAAAGATGATTTCCGAATTTGATGCTTCCCTCCTAATCTTGTCTGCATTAGTTTGCTTTGTACAGAAACTTTTTAATTTAATGTAATCAAAATTATCTATCTGGTGTTCAATTAAGAGTTCCAGATCTTCTTTGGACATAAATTTATTCCATCTACACAGGTCTGAGAGGTAAACTATCCTATGTTCCTCTAATTTGGTTATAATATCACTCTTTAGATCTAGATCATGAACCCATTTAGATCTTATCTTGGTGTGCGGTGTTAAGTGTGTGTCCAGCCTTAATTTCTTCCACACTAGTTTTCAATTTTCCCAGCAATTTTTGCCAAATAGTGAGTACTTATCCCAAATGCTGGGGTCTTTGGGTTTATCAAACACTAAATTGCATAAGTTATTGCCTAAATTTTCCTGATATCCTATACTATGCCAGTGATCGACTGCTCTATTATTTCTCAGCCAGTACCAAACGTTTTTGATGACCACCGCTTTATAATATAGTTTTAGATCTGGTACAGCAAGGTCACCTTCATCTGCCTTTTTTCCATTAATTCCCTTGAAATTCTTGACCTTTTGTTCTTCCAAATGAACTTTGCTACTATTTTTTCTAGATCTGTAAAATAATTTCTTGGGAGTTTGATTGGTATGGCACTAAATAAGTAGATTAGTTTGGGTAGTATTGTCATTTTTATTACAATCGCTTGGCCTACCCAAGAGCACTTAATGTTTCTCCAATTGACTAAGTCTGATCTTATTTGTGTGGAAAGTGTTTTGTAGTTTAGTTTGTATAGTTTCTGACTTTTCCTTGGCAGATAGATTCCCAAATATTTTAAACTCTCATCCATTATTTTAAATGGAATTTCTTTTTGTATCTCTTGCTGCTGAACTTTGTGGGTAATATATAAAAATGCTGATGATTTATGTGGATTTACTTTGAATCCTGCAACTTTACTAAAGTTGTGAATTGTTCCTAGTAGTTTTTTAGTTGAGTTTCTAGGGTTCTCTAAGTATACCATCATGTCATCTGCAAAGAGTGATAATTTAGTTTCTTCATTACCTATTCTAATTCCTTTTATCTCTTTTGCTTCTCTTATTGCCAAAGCTAACATTTCTAACACATTATTAAATAGTAATGGTGACAGTGGGCAACCTTGTTTCACTCCTGATCTTACTGGGAATGGTTCTAGTTTGTCTCCATTACATATGATGCTTGTGGATGGTTCTAAGTATATGCTACTGATCATTTTAAGGAAAAGCCCGTTTATTCCTATACTCTCTAGTGTTTTTAATAGGAATGGGTGTTGGATTTTATCAAATGCTTTTTCTGCATCTATTGAGATAATCATATGTTTTTTTGTTAGTTTGGTTATTAATATAATTGATTATGCTGGCAGTTTTCCTAATATTGAACCAGCCCTGCATTCCTGGTATAAATCCTACTTAGTCATAGTGTAGTATCCTGGGGATGACTTTCTGTAATCTAAGCCATCTCTTTTAAAAGAGTGTAAAAAAAAGAGAAAAAAACATGCAAAGTAAGCAAAACTAATTAATATATCAAGTGAGTTGAATGAGATAAGTAATGTTCCATGCCATAGTCTCACTACTCAAAAAAAGAAAGAATGTACATTTTATCATTTCTTCATTAAGAACAAGATTTGCCATTATACATATACAGCATTCAATTTTATTTATGTATTTATTTATTTATTTATTGCTTAGGCAATTGGGGTTAAGTGCTTTGCCCAGGCTAACATAGGAAGTGTTAAGTGTTTGAGAAATATTTGAACTCAGGTTCTCTTGCCTTCAGTGCTGGTGCTCTATCCACTGCACTACCTAGCTGCCCCTCAGGTTTAATTTCTTTTTTTTTCTTTTTTTTTTTAAAAAAGCTTTTTATTTGCATATCAAAAATATGGGTAGTTCCTCAACATTGATCTTTACAAAGCTTTCCGTTACAAATTTACCCCCCCCAGTCCCTTCCCCTCCCCTAGATGGCAGGAAGTCCACTACATGTTAATTATATTAAAATACTTGACAAGTCAAATATATGTATACGTATTTCCATACTTATCTTGCTGTGTAAGAACATTCGTATCTACATCAACGAAAAATATCTGAGAAAGGAAACCCAATGCAAGAAAACATCGATAGAGATCATGGATATGATATGTTGTAGTCCATATTTAATATCCATCTCTCTGGGTGTATATGGCTTTCTTCACTGAACAATCGGAACTGGTTTGAGACATTTCATTGTTGCAGAGAGCCATGTCCATGAGAATTCATCATCATGTAATATTATTGTTGCTGTCTATAATGATCTCCTGGTTCTGCTCGTTTCACTCAGCATCAGTTCATGCAAGTCTCTCCAGGCCTCTCTGAAATCGTCCCGCTGGTCGTTCATTACAGAGCAACAATAGTCCATAACATTCGTATATCATAATTTATTCAGTCACTCTCCAATTGATGGGCATTCCTTCAGTTTCCACTTTCTAGCCACTACAGAAAGGGCTGTCACAAACATTCTTGTACATGTGGGTCCCTTTCCCTCCTCTAAGATCTCTTTGGGATATAAGGCCAATAGAAACACTGCTGGGTCAAAGGATATGCACAGTTTGATAACTTTTTGAGCATAGCTCCAAATTGCTCTCCAGAATTGTTGGATCCGTTCACAATTCCAACAACAATGGATTAGTGTCCCAGCTTTCCCATATTCCCTCCAGCATTCATCATTATCCTTTCCTGTCATTTTAGTCAATCTGACACGTGTGTAGTGGTACCTCAGAGATGTCTTAATTAGCATTTCTCTAATCAATAGTGATTTGGAGCAACTTTTCATATGACTACAAATGGTTTTAATTTCATCATCTGAAAATTGTCTATTCATAGCCCTTGACCATTTATCTATTGAAGAATGGCTTGAATTCTTATAAAAATGAGACAATTCTCTATATATTTTGGAAATGAGGCCTTTGTCAGAACCATTAAATGTAAAGATGATTTCCCAATTTGATGCTTCCCTCCTAATCTTGTCTGCATTAGTTTTGTTTGTAAAGAAACTTTTTAACTTAATATTATCAAAATTATCTATCTGGTGTTCAATTAAGAGTTCTAGATCTTCTTTGGACATAAATTTATTCCATCTCCACAGGTCTGAGAGTTAAACTGTACTACGTTCCTCTAATTTGCTTACAATATCGCTCTTTATATATAGATCATGAACCCATATAGATCTTATCTTGGTATGTGGTGTTAGGTGTGGATCAAGCCCTAATTTCTTCCATACTACTTTCCAATTTTCCCAGCAGTTTTTGACGAATAGTGAGTACTTATCCCAAAAGCTGGCGTCTTTGGGCTCATCAAACACTAAATTGCTAAAGTTATTACCTAGATTGTACTGATGTCCTATCCTATGCCATTGATCAACTGCTCTATTTCTCAGCCAGTACCAAAAGGTTTTCATGGCTGCTGCTTTATAATATAGTTTTGGATCTCATAGAGCAAGGCCACCTTCATCTGCCTTTTTATTCATTAATTCCCTTGAAATTCTTGACCTTTTGTTCTTCTAAATTAATTTTGCTACTATTTTTTCTAGATCTGTAAAATGATTTCTTGGGAGTTTGATTGGTATGGCACTAAATAAGTAGATTAGTTTGGGTAGTATTGTCATTTTTATTATATTCGATCG
>JAJPUD010031534.1:1702-12472 GCA_023553655.1 Myrmecobius fasciatus | reverse complement strand
TTCTTCAGGATTAGATTATTTAATTTCCAAATAACTTGTGGTCTATTTTCTCCTGGCCTTATATTACATGTGAGTTTTATTGCATCATGATCTGAGCAGGATGCATTTACTATTTCTGCTTTTCTGCATTTGATTTTGTGGTTTTTATGCCCTAACACATGATCAATTTTTGTATAAGTTCCATGAACCCCTGAGAAAAAAGTATACTCCCTTCTATCACCATTCAATTTCCTCCAGAGATCTATCATACCTAACTTTTCTAGCCTTTTGTTAACCTCCCTAACTTCTTTCTTATATATTTTGGAATTTGATTTATCTAATTCTGAGAGAGCAAGGTTGAGATCTCCCACTAGTATAGTATTACTGTCTATTTCTCCTTGCATCTCTCTTAACTTGTCCTCTAGGAATTTGGATACCACTTGGTGTATATATATGTTAAGTATTGATACTGCTTCATTGTCTATGGAACCCTTTAGTAAAATGTAGTTTCCTTCCTTATCACTTTTAATTAGATCTATTTTTGTTTTTACTTGATCTGAGATAAGGATTGCTACCCCTGCCTTTCTTTGTTCACCTGAAGCATAGAAGATTCTGCTCCAGCCCTTTACCTTCACTCTGTATGTATCTCTATGTTTTAGATGTGTTTCTTGTAAACAACATATTGTAGGATTCTGGCTTTTAATCCAGTCTGCTACCCGCTTCTGTTTTATGGGAGAGTTCATCCCATTCACATTCACAGTTAAAATAACTATATCTGTATTCCCTGCCATCTTATTTACCCAGAGTTATGATTTTCTCTTTCCTTTTCCCTCTCTCCCTTCCCCCCTCCCCAGTACTTTGCTCTTGATGACCACCTCCCACCAATAATCCTCCTCCCTTTAGAGTCCCTCCCTCCCCTTTATACCTTTCCCCTAATCCTTCTATTAGTTTATCCCTTTCCTTTTCTCCCCTCCCTCCTACCTTCCCTTTTTACCTTTTTATGTTTCTCTTGAGTTCTCTATTTGGAGGTCAAATTTTTTGTTCAGATCTCCTCATGGGTAGGACGAGCGAATATAATAAAAATGACAATACTACCCAAACTAATCTACTTATTTAGTGCCATACCAATCAAACAGACAAGAAATTATCTTACAGATCTAGAAAAAATAGTAGCAAAGTTCATTTGGAAAAACAAAAGGTCAAGAATTTCAAGGGGATTAATGAAAAAAAAGGCTGAAGATGGTGGACTTGCTGTACCAGATCTAAAACTATATTATAAAGCAGCGGTCATCAAAACCATTTGGTACTGGCTAAGAAACAGAGTAGTCGATCAGTGGAATAGGATAGAATCACAAGACAAACTAGGCAATAACTATAGCAATTTGGTTTTTGATAAACCCAAAGACCCCAGCTTTTGGGATAAGTATTCACTATTTGACAAAAACTGCTGGGAAAACTGGAAACTAGTGTGGAAGAAATTAAGGCTTGACCCACATCTAACACCACATACCAAGATAAGATCTAAATGGGTTCATGATCTGGATATAAAGAGTGATTTTGTAAACAAGTTAGAGGAACATAATATAGTTTACCTCTCAGACCTGTGGAGATGGAATAAATTTATGTCCAAAGAAGAACTGGAACTCTTAATTGAAAACCAGATAGATAACTTTGACTATATTAAGTTAAAAAGGTTTTGTACAAACAAAATCAATGCAGACAAGATTAGGAGGGAAGCAATAAATTGGGAAATCATCTTTACATTTAAGGGTTCTGATAAAGGTCTCATCTCTAAAATATATAGAGAATTGTCTCATATTTATAAAAATTCAAGCCATTCTCCAATCAATAAATGGTCAAAGGATATGAACAGACAATTTTCAGAGGATGAAATTAAAACTATTTATAGTCATAGGAAAAGGTGCTCCAAATCACTATTGATCAGAGAAATGCAAATCAAGACAACCCTGAGATACCACTTCACACCTGTCAGATTGGCTAAAATGACAGGAAGAGTTAATGATGAATGTTGGAGGGGATGTGGGAGGGCTGGGACAATGATGCATTGTTGGTGGAGCTGTGAACGGATACAGCCATTCTGGAGAACAATTTGGAGCTATGCTCAAAAGGTTATCAAACTGTGCATACCCTTTGACCCAGCAGCATTTCTATTGGGCTTATATCCCAAAGAAATCATAAAGGAAGGAAAAGGCCCCACATGTGCAAGAATGTTTGTGGCAGCCCTTTTTGTAGTGGCTAGAAACTGGAAATTGAATAGATGCCCTTCAATTGGAGAATGGCTGAATAAATTATGGTATATGAATATTATGGAATATTATTGTTCTGTAAGAAATGACCAGCAAGATGATTTCAGAGAAACCTGGAGAGACTTACATGAACTGATGCTGAGTGAAATGAGCAGAACCAGGAGATCGTTGTACACGGCAATAACAGTACTATATGACGATCAATTCTGATGGACATGGCTCTCTTCAAGAATGAAATGTTTCAAACCACCCCCAATTGTTCACTGAAGAAAGCCATATACACCCAGAGAGAGGGATGTGAAATGTGGACCACAACATAACATTCTCATACTCCTTGATTGATGTTTGCTTACATTGTGTTTCCTTTATCTGATATATTGTTTGTGTAGACAAGATTTTTCTTGCACAACAATGACAAGTTTGGAAATATGTATACATATATTCGATTTGCCAATATTTTAACATAATTAACATGTAGTGGATATCCTGCCATCTAGGGGAGGGGTGGGGAGTTGGGGGAAAAATTTGTAACAGAAAGCTATGTAAGGGTTATTGTTGAAGAATTACCCACACATATGTTATGCAAATAAAATTTTAAAAAAAGTTGGAAAAAAAAAAACCACTGAGCTGGGTCACTGTTAAAAAAAAAAAAATTACAAGTCTATGAGACACGCATTGAAATGAGATGTATTACAAAGGAAAACAATATGCATGAGAAATTCCTAAACTCTAATATCGATGAGTTACAAAAGCAATAGTTACATAGGAGGAATGCAAAAGAATCCCCTGCAAATTTGAAATGTCATAGGACATGGGGAATAGAAAGATAAAAGGGGAAAGCAAGCAAAAGGGAACAGGAGGATTTGAGAGAGTTGAACTATGGAGGGAAATAGATCTACTTATCTGAAGGGGTTCCAGCTGCACAGTGAATCCGTTTGGTGAAGACTAATCTGTGCCGGTTTGTAGCTGGTTCAGCAGCTACAAACTGATGCCAGTCAACAATGCCTGTCCCTCCAACATTTCTCATTTTCCTCTTTTGTTATCTTTGTCCATCTGATGGATGGTCGTAGGTGTTTTAAATTTGCATATTTCTAGCACTCCGCCCCTTTCCCCCCCCCCCCCCCCCCAAGTTGTTGATGCCTTGGATTTCTCCCTTTGAAATTACCAGCTCATGTCTTTTGACCATTTTTCTGTTGGGGAGTGGCCTTTTAAAAATCACCACCCGTTTTCATAACTAAAGTGTGTGTGTGTGTGTATAAAACTCTGAAGAGAAACTCGGTGTTTTGGGTTTTTTTTTGTTTGTTTGTTTGTTTGGTTCGGCCCCCTTCCCTCCTCCCCAAGCTTTTCCATTTCTAGTCATCAAAAGGGTCCTTTTTATCTTGTGTGGGCCCTCAAGCAGCCGGATCACAAGGATTCGCGTCTCAATCTGAGGTCAATTTCATCTTAAAGTGATGGAAACATTTGGAGTTTCCTTAGGTGTGCGGGTATGAGGTACACCTAATCTATCTCCACTGCTTTCCAGGTTTGACAGCCATTTCAACCTGAGAACGAGTTTGACTTGTCCTCTGTGTGTAGTTTTGAGTCTTATGTAAAGCTAGCCAGGTTTTAGTGTGGTGGGGCTAGCCGGCCCCCTAGGGGGAATTTGGAGCAAGGGTGGTCTCAGGCAAGTTGGCCGTGTTGTGTCCTTGAGGTGGTAAAAGAGGCTACTACTATGTAAGCCTACTACTACAACAACAAACTGAAACTAGGAGTAGGGGCTTGGAATCCTGTTGCCTTCTATAAGAGCCCGCCCAATCTAGATGAACAGTCCCTAAAGCAGTCAAGAGACCGCCCCTGTGTACCATGGCATGTGGTTAAAAGCTCTTAGTTTGAGAGAGTGGGTGGCTCTGAAAAGAGCCCTTGGGGTTGTACGTTAGGATGTAAGCTGCCAAGTACCTTACTTGGAGCTGGTGTATTTGGTGACCGCCTTGGTTCCTTCGGACACTGCATGCTTAGCCAGCTCCCCGGGCAGCAGCAGGCGCACGGCCGTCTGGATCTCCCGTGAGGTGATAGTGGAGCGCTTGTTGTAATGCGCCAGGCGGGACGCCTCGCCGGCAATACGCTCGAAGATGTCGTTAACGAAGGAGTTCATGATGCCCATGGCTTTGGAGGAGATGCCCGTGTCCGGGTGCACCTGCTTCAGCACCTTGTACACGTAGATGGAGTAGCTTTCCTTCCGGCTGCGCTTGCGCTTCTTGCCGTCTTTTTTCTGGGCCTTGGTCACAGCCTTTTTGGAGCCCTTCTTCGGGGCAGGAGCGGATTTGGCAGGTTCAGGCATCTCGGAGAACCACAGAGAACCAAAAGAGAAAGAGAAGAAACTCAACGCGGCTTCCTTTCCCTAGCCTGTCGTACTTGTAGTGCGCGTATTCAAATGAGAGATTGGGAAACTCTGACAGCTGATTGGATGAAACGTGTAAAGCCGTTTCGCCATTGGGATGAACGTATGCAAACGACGAGATGCCCGTTGTACTTTTCCATTGGCTGGATTCTGGAAAGCCTGTAAACCAATGGGACAACGTCGCTTAGCCTACCGTTTGACAGTATAATAGGTCTTGCATTCTTCGGAAGAGGGCATAGCCTAATTCTTTCTTTCTTCTGAGAGAAGTATTCTCCTTGTAATTATGTCTGGACGTGGAAAGCAGGGAGGCAAAGCCCGTGCTAAGGCCAAGTCTCGTTCATCTCGGGCAGGTCTGCAGTTTCCTGTGGGCCGAGTGCACCGTTTGCTCCGCAAGGGCAACTACTCCGAGCGAGTGGGTGCGGGGGCCCCGGTTTACTTAGCAGCCGTCCTGGAATACCTGACAGCAGAGATCCTGGAATTGGCTGGTAACGCGGCCCGGGACAACAAGAAGACGCGTATCATTCCCCGTCATCTTCAGCTGGCTATCCGCAACGATGAAGAGCTTAACAAATTGCTGGGCAAAGTAACCATCGCTCAGGGCGGCGTCCTGCCCAACATTCAGGCGGTGCTGTTGCCCAAGAAGACTGAGAGTCACCACAAAGTCAAGGGCAAGTGAAGGGGATCCCCTGAAGGGTCGCCTCAAGTAAAGGCTCTTTTCAGAGCCACCCAATTATTTCAAGGGAAGAAGCTGTTAACCCAGCTAGGCTTGTCTGTCCTACCAGCTTAAGGAAAGCTTTCTGAGGGGCCTTGGGATGTGATGGGGCAAAGAGTCATCAAAAGTTTTTATCCACCTCTTTTGTCTCTCACACTCACAACACTCTCACGTGTTTGATCAAAAGTGGAGAGGAAGGCCATGTGTGTGGTTGGTTTAAGCCAGGGGATGTTGTGACAAGCTTGGCTAGCACATGATGGTTTGGTACCCCCGGCCTGACCCTCCGACACCCCCATCCCACCTCACTACACCTCAGCTCCGCAAAGACGCGCCAGTAGGCTCAGTAGAGCCCCCCCCCCCCCAAGCAGCAACCAGTTAGGTAGCACGGGGTGCTGGTGCTGTGTTAAGAGCCCTTTCTGCGAGACTGTGGGTGGCTCTGAAAAGAGCCTTTGAGGCTTCTAAAAGCGGAAGTTATCCGTAGCACCCTTGGTTCACTTTTTCTTTGGCGCTGCCTTCTTAGGCTTGGCCGCCTTTGGCTTAGCCCCCTTGGGCTTGACGAGCTTAGCCTTAGCCGGGCTCTTGGCCACTTTCTTGGCCTTCGTGGCCTTGGGCTTCTTGGGGCTCTTGGTCGCCTTCTTAGCTCCCACCGCGGCCGGCTTCTTCAGCTTCTTGGGCGTCTTCTTCACGCTCTTCTTGGCGCCGCCGGCCCCAGCCGCCTTCTTGGTTTTCTTGGCCGCGGCGCTGGCGGGCTTCTTGGCCTTGGCCGCAGCGGGCTTCTTGGCCTTGGCCTTCCCCTCGCCAGCAGAGGCCTTCTTGTTGAGTTTGAAGGAACCGGAAGCCCCAGTGCCTTTGGTCTGCACCAAAGTGCCTTTGCTCACCAAGCTCTTGAGCCCCAGCTTGATGCGGCTGTTGTTCTTCTCCACGTCGTAGCCGGCGGCCGCCAGCGCCTTCTTCAGGGCGGCCAAGGACACGCCGGTGCGCTCCTTGGAGGCTTCCACAGCCTTAGTGATCAGCTCGGACACCGGGGGTCCAGCGGCCTTGCGCCGGGCTCCGCCGGACCCCGCGGACTTCTTAGCCTTCTTCTTCACCGGGGTCTTCTCAGCCGGCGCAGGGGCCGGCGCGGCCGGGGCGGCAGGCGCTGTCTCGGACATGTCTTTCGACTCTCACTGCCTCCAAAACCCTAACACAAGAAAAGACAGACCACAGTGGTCTCTATAGACAAGAATGCTGGGCCTGGGAGTATATATAGACAAGGGAGCCGTGCTGTGATTGGTGCGCTGTGCAACCCGCCTTCTCAGTTTCTTGCAGCCACTCGACTCTCCTTCATGGTTGTGTTTCTTATCCCGGAAAAAAGGGGAAAAATACAGAAATTCCCGGCACGCCATCCAGCTATTTCTAGCCGAATCTGAAGCCACGAGACTCTGGGTTCGTCTGCCGCTCAGCTTCTTTCGGGAATCTCAAATACTGCACTCCGAGCCTTTCCCAATCCCTCTAACTCCCCACAAAACTCAGCTCAGGTGGAGGCAACTCCCTGTGTTTCCTGGAAATTCGAGAGTTGCCCTTTTACTCCCCATGGCCTTTCCTCCACAGTATACTTAGCCACACGCTGGACTTCTCTTTTCTTCAAAAACGATAAACTTTCTCTGCACATTTACATCGAAATCGCGTTTCTTGCTGAAGGAAGTAGCACAGGCTCTTCCGCGATTTCGGCATAGGGATTCATGGGAATGAGATGCAGCAGCAAGAAGAATTTTGCATCCAAGGCAGGCAGCTCCCTTCAAGACACAAGGGCCTTGGGAAGGTCGTTGGACCGCTAATTTCACTTCGTAAACTTTCACCTTTTCAAATTCAAGCCACTTGGCACCTGAAAAAGGCCTAGATTTTGATGGGGGAGGGTCGCAGATAGGAAGGGGAGGGAATGACGGGATTGGGGGAGGGGGAGAGGCAGGAGAGAAGCCCATAACTGAGCTGCTTCCTTACTTCCCTTTGATTCAACTCAAGAAAAAGAAAATGAAAGATCACTGAATCTAGGAGTTGGGATGGGCCCCAGAAACCACCCAACGCAAACTGTACTCGGGCAACAATTCTCACTTTGCCGGGGACAGGGGAACCCCTCTTCCTAGGACCCGCAGAAACATCCCTTTGCAACCAAAGAGAGTTCTAAATGGTTAAGAAGATTTCCCTTCCAACAAAAGCCATCATCTGCCTCTGCAACTGAACAAATGTAATTACTCCTCCAAACCACCCTCTGAGTTCAAAGGAGGATATAGGCAGCTAGCTGTACTGTATTACTGCCCTGCCCCCAATACTCTGGATGCTTCCCACCTGTCCTGCTTTTTCATCCCCCTCCCCAACACACACACACACACACACACACACACACACACACACACACCAGCCTTGAGGCTAAACTACTTTAGTTCTTTTTCAAAACATCTCTAGGCCCATGAACCTCCTTGAGGATTTTCAGTTTATCAATGAATGACCCAAATAAAACTGTCACCCAGAACTGAGCACACCACTCCAGAAGTGGTGTAGAGTAGATGCTATAGTGGCCTCTTGACACAGTCTTAGACCTCCTTAGCTTTTCTGGCTTCCATATCTCCCGGCTAAAACCTCTTGAGCTTGCTACAGTCCTCTCAAACTTCCCCTCTCCGCACCCCCCCCCCCCATATCCTTTTCACAGGAACTGCTGTCCAGCCAGGGCTTCCATTACAAATTTATAAAATTGGCTTTGGGGTCCAAGTGTAGGAGACTGGTGATTGTCCCCTATTGAATAACACCTCACTTGTTTCACCCTGCTGCTCTTGGCTGTCCGGGGCTTTTTGGATTCTCATGCTTCCACCCAACACATTAGCTAACTAGCTTTCCCTCATCAGAAAATCTTCCCTTCCCTCAATCTGTGCTTCAAGCATGTGTCTTGGGTGGTCTTCTTTTTTTGGACATTGCTCAAAATAACCCCTATTCTGCCGTCTTTAACTTTCATTCCCAGCCATAATTCATTCTGAACTTAAGCATTCCTGCTGCTGTTCTCATAAAACCATAGCACCCTCTTGAATTCTTTTACTTGGAGAATTCATTTACAGAAGATGGATTTCATCTTCTGTACTTAAAATGATTGTCTTTCTAAGCTCCTCATCAAGTTCCCTATGGACGAATACCCGTCTTTTCTGACAACTCCTCCTCCTCCTCCTCCTCCTCCTCCTCCTCTTCCTCCTCTTCCTCCGAATTAGGCCTCTTTAGGGAGTACCTACAAGAATTTCATCCTTGAGAGCAGCTCATTCCTCCCAGGTCCACTTCCTCTCTGAACAAATATAGACCAACTTGCTTTGAAGCTTTTGCAATCTTTTCTCTCAAGAAATCCAAGAATCACATAAGACTGTGCCTGACTTTCCTCTCCCTTACTATCACCAGTTCTTTGGGGTTCCCACCCTAGTATTCCCACAAAGGTGACCATTATTCCTCTCCCTTTCCCCAACCCCAGTCTCCACAACAACTTCTTGGAAGCAGAAAAGCATTCACCTTTTGAAGTGTCAAATAACCATTAAAGGAAATCTAGAGATTATTAGCTGCTCTGATTTTGGTCAGAGGAACTAAACCCCAGCACATGTCTGGGCGACTACTGTCACAATAATAGATAGACGGTGGGAAGAGGCGTCAGAGGTGGGAGAAAGGGTCAAAGGGCTACACTCCATCTTTGAACCGCCTTGGGCCACCCCTTCCCCAACTCAATTCCTCCTCCATCTTTAAAAAAAAATGAAAGCAACGGTTGTAGAGGGGAAAAGGGGAAAGGGAGAGAGGTGAGGGGGAAGCTGATGACAATCTTGGGATTTCAGAGATCCATTTGAATCCATCCATCGAAATATTGCCTTTGTTTCTATAGTCAATGTTGTGCCACAGTTCCCATGTCTCAGTTTCCCTTAACTGTTCTGCCCCAAAATAGCAACCCCCACTTCTTGACCATCAGAAATAATTGGACTCACATTCCAAAGGAATCATAAAACCTCCAGATGGCCAGCCTCATACCCCTTATCTTTTGGCTTCAGGCTTACTGTCTTCCTTTCCCAGTTCCTGTCTCAAGCTTCCTTTACTCCCTACCTGCCAGAACTGAATTTATAGTTTCCTTGGACCCCAGATGTTTCTCAGCTGTTCCCATGAGTTCTTTACCTCCCTGAGCTGTGGAGACTATAAAAATCGTGAGGCACCTAAATGAGGTACTGAATAATTTGTGACATTAGTCCTATTCAGTCGGCTGACATGTCCCTCAGTCTAACTCTCAGGGCTGGACCTGCCTGAGATCCAGTCAGCTGACATGTCTGTCAGTCTAAACTCACAATGGACTGTGTGCTTTGAGACAAGAGTCCCAGCAGTCCCGATCCATAGCTATGGATTCTGAACTCTCAATTAACATCAATAAAGCATTATCTAATTTCCAATATGTGATACTGCCTCAGTTTCTCCCTAAGCATTACATCACGTTTGTTTGTGTGAGCAATTCCTAGGTGTTTGTAATTAAATGACAAGAGGCCAACGGATGGCAAGGACTTTTATTCAACAAGACAACTCTCTTACAGCAAAAATACCAGAAACCAAAAATCAGTCTGTATCTGTCAAGAAACCGCAACGCAAAGAGGGCAAAACAGAATCTCAAAGGGAATACTATGACTTCAGAACTGAATGGAACTGAAGGACCAGGACTTCCTGGAATCAAACAAGGAAAATTTAAAAATCGGGAAAGACAGCCACAAAGGTTCCTCTTCGCCTCCTCTAAGCAAGGAGCAAGCCGCAGGTCAGCTCTCTCAGGGAGGAGCTTACTGCTTTTTCCCCTCCCTCTCTCCTACCGCCTATCTGCCCCGCCCCCTGGCCTCGTTCCTGTCCTCAAAGAGGTCCGGCGGCGGGATAGGCCGTTCTCTATATATACCGCGGCTGCAGACGGTTAAGTTGTCGAGTTAGCTCCTCTTGATTTCTTGTAGCATGTCTGGTCGCGGCAAGGGAGGGAAGGGCCTTGGGAAAGGAGGTGCCAAGCGGCACAGGAAGGTGTTGCGCGATAACATCCAGGGCATCACCAAGCCTGCCATCCGCCGCTTGGCTCGTAGAGGGGGCGTTAAGCGTATCTCGGGGCTCATCTACGAGGAAACTCGAGGAGTGCTCAAGGTCTTTTTGGAGAACGTGATTCGTGACGCCGTCACCTACACGGAGCACGCCAAGAGGAAAACCGTCACGGCCATGGACGTCGTCTACGCGCTCAAACGCCAGGGCCGCACTCTGTATGGTTTTGGCGGTTAAGCCGTTGGCTTCCGGTATCTGCATACACACCCAAAAGGCCCTTTTTAGGGCCGCCCATCTTTTCACAAAAGAGTTGTGCTAGGAGCCTTTTGGAGTCTTAGTTCTCTCTCTCTCTCTCTCTCTCTCTCTCTCTCTCTCTCTCTCTCTCT
>JAJPUD010031533.1:0-10543 GCA_023553655.1 Myrmecobius fasciatus | reverse complement strand
TAGAAACTCTAGAAAACATTGGATTAAATGGAACTTTTTTGAAAATGATAAGTAATATCTATCTGAAATCAAGAACTATCATTATCTCTAATTTGAATAAGCTAAGGGTCTTTCCAATATGATCAAAAGAAAAGTTAGTCACAATTTATATTAATATATATTTAGAAATTCTAATTAGAGAATTAAAACCAGAAAAAGAAATTGATGGAATAAGCATCAGCAGAGAAAAAAAAAGTTACCATTTTTTTTGAAAAGCATATTATACTTTCCTTAAAGAAGAATAGAGAGTCAACTAAAAGCTATTCGAAGGAATTAACAGCTTTATTGAAGTATCAGGATATAAAATAAAACCACATAATTCATGAGGATATCTAATATCAACAACATCTAATAAGAAACAATATGTAAATTCTATTGAAAATAAGTAGAGACAGTATAAGAAACTTAAAAGTTGACCAGCCAAGGCCCATATACAGAAACATTATTGATACAATTATAAAACATTATACAAGTGGAAGAAAATGTAAATAATTGCAGAAATATCTCTAAAGTGCTCAATAATTAGCCTGAAGCAAAATAGTAAGAATTATAGTACTATCTAAATTATTTTATTATTTATTGTGTAATACTAAGCTACCAAATGATTACTTCAAAGGGATAGAAAAGAGTGCTGGAAAAGATGGCAGAATAGGTCAGATAATTCCAAGTTTTCTAGAATTCCCCCACAAGGAAGACAAAATTGTAACTCAGGACAAACATAGTTGGGGAATAACAGTGGCCTCCTAGAGTAATTAGAAAAGATCTGAAGATACCAGGGCTGAGGTTTGGTCCACATGAATTATAGATATCTTTAGGCTGATTTTAATGAATTAGCAAATGGGGAGTTCTGGTGTCCCAGCCCTAGGAATTGCCACTTCTCAGAGTGTGAAGGGCAGTCCAACTGCTTTAGTTGGGGAAGATTGAGGGAATCTCTGCTGATAAGAAATACAAGGCCCAGTTGTAATGGGGACATGAAGTCATAAGCATGAAGGAAATAGCACATCCAGTGAGTGTAGCAGCAGTGAGGCTAGAACCAGGCTGGATGTGAGGAACTCACAAGAGGATGAAATTAATTCTTTCTGGTTACAAATCAGAGGAAAACTGAAAGGGGACCTGAAGTCAGAGGCCTCCTCTTCCGTATCCTGCTACTAGAGTTGATTACACCAACGATTTATTACAAACAGGCAAATGAGAAAGAACCCTAACAGAGAAAGATACTATGGAAATCAGGAAGACTGAGGTTCATCTTCAGAGTAGGATAACTGAAATAAAAACTTGATTAGGAAAAGAAAAGAAAAAAAATTACCAGCATCAAAAATAAAAAGGGTGATTTTATCACCAATGAAAAAGGATTTAAAGCAATAATTAGGAACTATTTTGCCCAACTATATGGCAGCAGATATAGTAATCTAACTGAAATGGATGAATATCTTGCACAGTAAGATGAATACGAAAATATGTTTAGAATATTTGCACATGTTTAACCTATATTGCATTGCTTGTTGTTTTGGAATGAATTTGGTAGTGAGGAGAGGGAGAAAAATTCAGACTACAGGATTGTGCCAAGATGAATGTTGAAAATTTTCTTTTCATGTATTTGGAAAAATAAAATACAATTGAAATGTTAAAAAAATAAAATGAGAAGTAAAAGTAAGCCTAAATAAAATATTTATTTATAAATAAAATAGTTTAATGTATTAAAACTGATATTCTACCTAAATTAATTCATTTATTGAGTATTGTACCAGACTTTAAATATATGTTATAGAGCCAAAGGTACAAAATTCATATGAAGAAATAGATATTGAGCACATGAAATATATACATATGTAATATATAAGGGTGATATATATATATATATATATATATATATAATATACATAAGGGGGAAAAAGGAAAGGAAGTGCATCTATTATTATCTGATCTTACCTATAGTTTATACAGTTTGAGAGAAATTCAGAGTGATTGATGAAGACAAGGAGAGACAGAGAGATAGACAAAGGAATAGAAATAATAGATTTGTAAAATACAGAAGCAAAAAAAAACAAAAACACTTTTTGATTCCCTATTAAAATGAAACATGCTGTACTATTGAAAAAAATCTTTAAAATATGTTGGGGAATACTTAAAACAATTTGACAAAATTAGTATTTGACCAACACTTCAAAACAAATACCAAGATACATTCCAAATACATTAATGTATTAATTAATTAAATGTAATGTTATATCTTTAAACAAACAGGAGAAACAAGAAAGAAATGATCAATTTTACTTATTGGAAATAGGGAGGGTTGATGGCTAAACAAGTCATAATATAGAACAAGGTAAGTGTTCAGTTTTGAATTTAAAAAAAATGAAAATGCCTATACAAATAAGTCTAATGTTGCACAAAAATTAGAAGAGAAATTGGGTGAAAAATCTTTGTTATAAATATTTCTATAATATCTTCAAGTAAAAATGAGCATATATATTACATATATGTAAAATCTGAATTAAAAAATGTTTACAGCAGGTTTTTTCATCGTAGCAAAAAAAGGAAACTTTTAAAAATGTCTTTTTATTAGGAAATGAGTAATATATGGATATATTTGTGCTAAGATCTTAAACAAGTATTTAACTCCTCTTTGAAGGATGCTTCCTAGCCACTATATACTACAATATTCTAGAGACAATCATGAAGATCAAAAATCATTCATTTGTTAAATGGAGGAGGAAAAAAAGCATTGAATTATAGAACAGACATCAAGAGATTAAAAATATTACTCTTTATATCTAATCTGTTAAAAACAGTTTTCTGAGGAGGATTCTGCGAAGATGGCAAAGTAGGTTGATATATTTTAAGCTCTTCAGATTATCCCCACAAATAGAACAAATTTGCACCTCGAGGCAAACACTGCTGAAAAACAAAAAAAAAAATTGCGACTGAACAGGGGTCCTCCTGATACAAGATCTGAAGAAAGAACTCAAGCTGAGATTACTCCATGTGAAGTGTAAACACCTCTGCAAAAACACCAAGGGGTGACACCTCAGGCTAGCCAGGTGTGGCTGGAGCTTTATCCAGAACTGCAGACATTTCTACCTCCATGACTGCTTGTGGAGTTAGAATTTGAGTTCAGGAAGACTGATTGAACTTTGGCTGATTGGCAACACCAGGCTTAAGTGTGCTGCTGGGACACTGGGCAAGAAGGGACCAACACACCAGGTGAGTGTAGAAGCATCAGGGTAGGTAAGCTGCTGGCTGCAGGCACATGCAGGAGAGTGGAGCTTTTGGTTTGGGGTTCCTGGTCATAGGGGAAAGCCAAAAGGAAATTTGAGGCACCATTGCTTCTATCCCACTAATAGGGATGTTTACACTAATACCTCTTATTAAAAAAAATGAACCAGCAATGGAGAAAAAAACCTCACCATAGAAACATACTGGAAGAAGAGTGAAGACTGGAATTTATCTTCAGATGAGGACACTTTAGTAAAAAAAAAAAAAGCTTCTACCCCAAAGGGTAATGTGAAATGCCTCCCTGCCCAGAGAAAATTTTAGAATCACCCAAAAGTGAATTTAAAAATCAAATGAGAGATTTTGAGGAAAAGCTAAATAAAAAATTAAAATCATCCAAGAATAATAAGATTATGGGGAAAAATTAGTTAACCAACTATAAAAGTATAGAATCTCAAAGATGAAGATAATTCTATAAAAATTAGAATTGATCAAGGGGAAGCCAGTGAAACTATGAGAGACCAAGAAACAAAACAGATTCTAAAGAATGAAAAAATAGAACCAAATGTTCTTATACGAAAAATGAAAGATCTGGAGAACTGATCCAGAGAGAAAATATAATAATAATTGGGCTGCCTGAAAATTGTGACCAAAAAGGGAACCTTGCCTGAAAATTGTGACCAAAAAGGGAACGTTGACATAATAATACAGGAAATAATCCAGGAAAATGGTCCTGTAGTGATAGAACATGTGAAGAAAGTAGAAATAGAAAAAATACACCAATCATCGTCTCAATGAGAGACTATTTGAAAAATACACAGGAATATTATTATTATTACTTATTATTGCCAAATTTTGAAACCCCAAGATTAAAAAGAAATTTTTTCAAGAAACAAGAAAAAATTCAAATACACTGGAGCTATGATCGGAATTGGATAGGATTTATCAGCAGCTACAAAAAAGATCACAGGTCCTATAATAACATATATAAACAATCAAAGAACTATACCTGTGACCAAAATATGATATGCAACAAAATTATTTATAAGATTGAATGAGAAACAATAGATATTCAAGGAATTTACAGATTTTCAGGACTTCCTATCAACCAGATCCAAAGGTAACAGAAAATTTAACATATAACAGGCAACTCAACATGGACAAATTGTTTATGTTTTTTTTAAAACATGGGAAATGTATATTATATGTTTCCTATTCACATCAAAAACAGAGTAACTCAAAAGAAACATCCTCAGAGTATATACAGAGAGGCCTGTGAGAACTGAGTGTGGACTACAACATAGTATTTTAAAGCTTTCTGTTGATGTCTGCTTGAATTTTTTTTCCTTCTTAGGTTTTTTTTTTCTTTCTCTTTCTTGATCTGATTTTTCTTGAGCTGAAAGATAACTGTATAGAAATGTATACAAATATTGGATTTATCATATATTTTGCCATATTTAACATGTATTAGACTACTTGCCATCAAGGAGAGAAAAAGATAAGGAGGGAAAAATTGTCAACAGAAAGTTTGCAAAGGTCAATGTTGAAAAATTACTCATATGTTCTGTAAATAAAAAGCTTTAATCAAAAAATAAAGTCACAAAAATAAAAAGTTAAAAGTTAAAGAAAAAAACAATAAAAAGATCAGCAGAGGCTTTTTTTTTGAATTTTTAAATAAATATTTTTATTCTGAACTTAATAAATGGCTAATAATATGGGCATTTTCATATTCCAACAAGAATAGGAAAAGAAGTTAATAAATGAAATTCCAGGTATCTAAAACAAACAGGTTAATTTTTAAAATATATCATAAGATTAACCTTTAGCTTTCAAAACTACTCTGCTTGTCTTGCTTTATTTATGGCTAGACCAAATATTATTTTTTTCTACTTTATACAAAGTTTATTTTTCTTTATCATTTCAACAGACTCATTAATGTTGTCCTTTTATCACAAGTAGAGCAACTTATATTTTTCCAATTGTTTAGATCTCACTTTATCACTTTGTTTTATTTTATTTTATTTTATTTTATTTTATTTTATTTTATTTTTTGCTGAGGCAATTGGGGTTAAGAGACTTGCCCAGGGTCACACAGCTAAGAAGTGTGTCTGAGACCAGGCCAGATGTGAACTCAGGTTCTCCTGACTTCAGGGCTGGTAGTCTACTGCACTACCTAGCTGTCAACCTTCCTCATCTTTTCATTACATGTATTTGGTTTGGGTGTATCTGAGATCAGAATTGCTACTTCTGATTTTTTTTTACTTCAGCTAAAACATAATAAATTTTGTTTCAACCTTTTACCTTTACTCTCTCTGTGTTAAATATGTTTCTTGTAAACAATATATCTGTTTTTTTTAATACACTCTGCTATTTGCTTCTGTTTTATATGAGAGTTCATTCCATTCTCATTCACAGTCCCAATTACCAGCTCTGTATTTCCCTCCATCTTATTTTCTCCCCTTTATATATTATTGCTCACTCATACAATTCCTGTCCTTATTAACATTTTGGGTTCCCTTCCTCCCCCACCTTACCTTTTTTCTATTTTTTCTACCCTCTCTTCTATCCAACTCCTCCCTTTTCCCCTTTTTCTCTTCTACTTCTTTATAGAGTTAGATAAATTTCTATACCCAACTGAATTATGATATTCTCTCTTAGAGTCAAAGCTGATGAGATTAAGGTTCAGACAATGTTCCTCCCCTCTTTTTTCTTTCCTTCCATTGTAATAGGTCTTTTGCACCCCTCTTTTTGATCTAGTTTGTACCATTATACCTCCCTCTTTCCTTTTTTTCCAATACAAATTTTTTCCACCTCTTAATGTCTTCTTCTTTAATGTCATCATATCAGAATCTATTCACATTAGTATCCTCCTTCCAACTGATGCCCCCCCTCTTAATGCCCCAGTTACAGATACTGTTTTCAAGAATTACAGATAACATTTCCCCATTTATGGTTACAAGCAGTTTAACCTTTAAATAATATATATTTCCCACAATTTACCTTTCTGTGCTTCTCTGGAGTTCTGTGTCTCTATATTACGTTTTCTGTTTAGTTCTGTTTTTTTTTCCCGTAGAAATGATTGAAACTCTCTTACTTCATTGAAGATCCATTATCTTCCCTGAAAAGTCATGCTCAGTGTCATTGGGTAGTTAATTTTTGGTTGTAACCCTAAGTCCTTTGATTTCTAGAGTATGGTATTTCAGTCCTTCTTATCTTTTATTGTAGAAGTTGCCAGATCCTGGGTAATCCTGACTGCTACTGCCTGATATTTAAATTGTTTTTGTCTGAAAGCTTGCAGTATTTTGTCCCTGGGATTTTATTGGAGTTTTGCAACAATGTCCCTTGGAATTTTCTTTGTGGGATCTCTTTCTGAAGGTGATCAATGCATTTTTTTTGCAATGATTATTTTCTCATTTGCTTCTGGAATTTCAGAACAGTTTTCCTTGATGATTTGTTGAAGAATGCTTTTTAGGCTCTTTTTTTTGTTATGGCCTTCAAGTAGCCCAATGATTTTAACTTGTCTGTCCTGGATCTATTATCTAGGTCAACTATTTTTTCAATTATATATCTCACATTTTCTTCCATTTTTTATTCTTCTTTCGAAGTGTTGTTTTCTTTAGTGTACTTTTTTTAAATTTGGCCAATTGCAGTTTTTAAGCAATAACCTTCCTTTTCCAAACTGTTGATTCTCTTTTGCATACTTCTCTTTTTTTTCTCATTTTTTTCTTCTATCTTTCTTATTTGTATTTAAAGTCTTTTATAAACACTTGCAAGAAGCCTCTTTGGGCTTAAGACCAGATCATAACACTTGTTGAGATTTCCTCTGTGGACATTTTGTCCTTGTCTGAGTTGGTGTTTTCTTTTTATCTTTCATCATAGTAGCTTTCTATGGTCAAGCTTCTTTTCTGTTTCTTGCTCATTTTCTTGTCTTTCCTTCTGGTATTTCCTATTTTTTTTTTTTTTACTTTTAGGGTCAAGCTCTGCTCCTAGGGTAAAGGGAGCACTTTCCTAAGCTTCTTGTGTACCTCTGAGTCTTATCTTTGATTACATGGATTCCTTGTGTTTACACTAGGTAGCTTTAACTTTTTTTTTCAGGAAACAGCCTAGTTTCCCAGAATTTGCCTTCTGAGCTGGGAATGCAGGCTGCCCCACTGATCTGCCCATGTACTTAGCCAGGACCAAGGGTCTTAGTTATTGATTTCCTGAAATTAAGACCTTCCATCAGCTTTCTGAGAATCTGTTGGAGCTGGGTCGAATATCCCTTTCATCCTAGTGATTGACCTTTCTTGAAGTTTTTCCAATCTGTCTTGAACAGAAGAGTGGTTTCTTTACATCAGACTTTGTTCAGAGGATAGGTTACATGTGGTTTTTTGAGGGAAATTGAGAGAGTTTGAGCAGGTTCCTGGCTTCACTCACCTACTTTTATTCCACCCCAAGATTGGCAGAGTAAATATAAACATAGTAATTATGTTCTACAAATGGGTGGAGAGGAAGAATAGACACAGAGGCAGTAGAGGGGGAGGAAGGGCTCATAGTTTTGAAAACCTACTCACATCGGGAATGGATTTAATAAACATCACTTTATATATGTACATATACATACATATATAATACAGGCATATATTTTATATACATATAATGTACACACAAACACACACATATGTATGTATATATATATATATATACATATATATATTCACATACATACATACACTATACCATGCAGAATATATTACCCTCCAAAATCTATAAAGAAATAAGGGGGACGAATGGGGGCATAGGAAACAAAGGGTAAAGGAAGAAGGCAAGAAAGTGTTCCGTGGGCTGGGGGAGATTAAGTAATACCAAAGCAATTTATGGAGTAGAATTAAGACAAAGCAAAAAGCTAGCAGGAATAGAAAAGGTATGTGTGTGTGTGTGTGTGTGTGTGTGTGTATGATGTGTGTCTATGTGTATATGTATGTATATACCTACATATGTATACATAGATATATCTTTTCTTAACTATATTTTCCTTTAGGATAGTGGGGGGATGAAAAGGGGAAAAAGAATAAAGTAAATAATGTACACAGCAGAGAATAAAAGAACAATTTATAAGGAAGTAAAGAAAAAAATGAACATTCATGAACATAATTTTTTCTTCATACCCACACATATACACACACATGCAATTTCTTGATCTGATAATTTGTTGTTATATATTTTGAATCCTATCAGATACTCTGTAAGCACATGACAGAGTTGTCTTTTGTTTTGCTTTATTTTGTTCTGTATTCTTTTTCTATTTTCTTTTTCTAAAACTAAAATAAATTTTTAAAAATAGTTTCTTCCCTTCTATCTAGAACTGGTCCAATAAAAAGAGATATTGTGATTATTGATTTTGATTTAGAAGGAAGTTTAGAAATCATGAGGTTCAATGCATTTGATTTATGGATGTTGAAACTGAGTCCTGCTTTTCCTTAAAATAGTCGGTAGCATCTATTTAAAACCATCAGCTCATATCATATGTAATGGTGATAAACTGGAACCATTCCCAATAAGATCAGGGGTGAAACAAGGTTGCCCACTATCACCATTACTGTTCAATATTGTATTAGAAATGCTAGCCTTGGCAATAAGACAAGAAAAAGGAATTAAAGGAATTAGAATAGGTCATGAGGAAACCAAATTATCACTCTTTGCAGATGATATGATGGTCTACTTAGAGAACCCTAGAGAATCAACTAAAAAAACTATTAGAATTAATTCACAACTTTAGCAAAGTTGCAGGATACAAAATAAATCCACATAAATCATCAGCATTTTTATACATCACCAACAAAATGCAACAGCAAGAGATACAAAGAGAAATTCCATTCAAAATAACTAACGATAGTATAAAATATTTGGCAATATATCTGCCAAGGGAAAGTCAGGATCTATATGAGCAAAACTACAAAACACTCTCCACACAAACAAAGTCAGATCTAAACAATTGGAAAAACATCAAGTGCTCTTGGATAGGTCGAGCGAATATAATAAAGATGGCAATACTACCTAAACTAATCTATTTATTTAGTGCTATACCAATCAAACTCCCAAGAAATTATTTAACTGAACTAGAAAAAATAACAACAAAATTCATCTGGAAAAACAAAAGGTCAAGAATTTCAAGGGAATTAATGAAAAAAAATGCAAATGAGGGTGGCCTAGCTGCACCAGATCTAAAACTATATTATAAAGCAGTGGTCACCAAAACCATTTGGTACTGGATAGGAAATAGAGTAGTGGATCAGTGGAATAGGTTAGGTTCACAGGACAAAATACTCAATGACAATTGTAATCTAGTGTTCGATAAAACCAAAGACCCCAGTTTTTGGGATAAAAACTCACTATTTGACAAAAACTGCTGGGATAATTGGAAACTAGTCTGGAAGAAATTAGGCATTGACCCACACCTACCACCATATACCAAGATAAGATCAAAATGGATTCATGATCTAGGCATAAAGAATGATATTATAAACAAATTAGAACAATGTAAGATGGTTTACCTCTCAGACCTGTGGAGGGGGAAGGAATTTGTGACCAAAGAAGAACTAGAGGACATCATTAATCACAAAATATATAAGTTTGACTATATCAATTTAAAAAGTTTTTGTACAAACAAAATGAATGCAGACAAGATTAGAAGGGTAGCAGTAAACTGGGAAAATATTTTTACATCCAAAGGTTCTGATAAAGGCCTCATATCTAAAATATATCGAGAATTGGCTCAAATATATAAGAATTCAAGCCATTCTCCAATGGATAAATGGTCAAAAGATATGAGCAGACAATTTTCAGATGAAGAAATTGAAACTATTTCTGGTCACATGAAAAGGTGCTCCAAATCACTATTGATCAGAGAAATACAAATTAAGACAACTCTGAGATACCACGACACACCTGTCAGATTGGCTAAAATGACAGGAAATGATAATGATAACTGTTGGAGGGGATGTGGGAAAACTGTGACACTGATACATTGTTGGTGGAACTGTGAACAGATCCAACCATTCTGGAGAGCAATTTGGAGCTATGCTCAAAAAGTTATCAAACTGTGCATACCCTTTGACCCAGCAGTGTTTCTACTGGGCCTATATCCCAAAGAGATTTTAAAGGAGAAAAAAGAACCCACATGTGCAAAAATGTTTGTGGCAGCCCTTTTTGTAGTGGAAAGAAACTGGAAATTGAGAGGATGACCATAAATTGGAGAATGGCTGAATAAATTATGGTATATGAATGTTATGGAATTTTATTGTTCTGTAAG
>JAJPUD010031531.1:0-12472 GCA_023553655.1 Myrmecobius fasciatus | reverse complement strand
TTCCTCTTCTGTTAATCTGGGCAATCTATATTTTTGTAGATATTCCTTCATTTCATTTAAATTATCAAATTTATTGGAATAAAGTTGGGCAAAGAAACTCCTAATTATTACTCTAATTTCCTCTTCTTTGGAGGAAAGTTCTCCCTTATCATTTTTGAGACTAATAATTTGATTTTCCTCTTTCCTTTTTCTAATCAAATTAACTAAAGGCTTATCTATTTTGTTGGTTTTTTCATAAAACCAACTCTTACTTTTATTTATTAATTCAGTAGTATTCTTATTTTCAATTTTATTGATCTCCCCTTTAATTTTCAGAATTTCCAATTTGGTATTTAATTGAGGGTTTTTAATTTGGTCTTTTTCTAGCTTTTTTAATTGTAAGCCCAGTTCATTAATCTTCTCTTTCTCTGTTTTACGCAAGTAAGCATCTAGAGATATAAAATTACCCCTTATAACCGCTTTAGCTGTGTCCCACAAATGTTGGTATGTTGTCTCATTGTTGTCATTCTCCTGGATGAAATTTTCGATTGTGTCTATAATTTGCTCTTTCACCCATTCGTTTTTCAGGATTAGATTATTTAATTTCCAAATAACTTGTGGTCTATTTTCTCCTGGCCTTATATTACATGTGAGTTTTATTGCATCATGATCTGAGAAGGATGCATTTACTATTTCTGCTTTTCTGCATTTGATTTTGAGGTTTTTATGCCCTAACACATGATCAATTTTTGTATAAGTTCCATGAACCCCTGAGAAAAAAGTATACTCCCTTCTATCACCATTCAATTTCCTCCAGAGATCTATCATACCTAACTTTTCTAATAATTGGTTTACCTCCCCAGTTTCTTTCTTATTTATTTTGTGGTTTGATTTATCTAATTCTGAGAGAGCAAGGTTGAGATCTCCCACTAGTATAGTATTACTGTCTATTTCTCCTTGCATCTCTCTTAACTTCTCCTCTAGGAATTTGGATGCTATACCACTTGGTGCATATTTGTTAAGTATTGATACTGCTTCATTGTCTATGGAACCCTTTAGTAAAATGTAGTTTCCTTCTTTATCTCTTTTAATTAGATCTATTTTTGTTTTTACTTGATCCGAGATAAAGATTGCTACCCCTGCCTTTCTTTGTTCACCTGAAGCATAGAAGATTCTGCTCCACCCCTTTACCTTCACTCTGTATGTATCTCTGTTTTAGATGTGTTTCTTGTAAACAACATATTGTAGGATTCTGGCTTTTAATCCAGTCTGCTACCTGCTTCTGTTTTATGGGAGAGTTCATCCCATTCACATTCACAGTTAAAATAACTATCTGTAGTCTGTATTCCCTGCCATCTTATTTATCCAGAGTTATGATTTTCTCTTCCCTTTCCCCTCTCTCCCTTCCCCCCTCCCCAGTACTTTGCTCTTGATGACCACCTCCCACCAATAATCCTCCTCCCTTTAGAGTCCCTCCCTCCCCTTTATACCTTTTCCCTAATCCTTCTATTAGTTTATCCCTTTCCTTTTCTCCCCCCCTCCTACCTTCCCACAAGGAGGGTCAGGCCTTTCTTTGAAGCCAAATGTGTCTGATATACTCTCTTAGAGTCCAATCTAATGAGAGTAAGGCTTACACAATACTCAGCACCCTCCCTTCTTTCCCTCAATTATATTAGATCTTCTATGTCTCTTTATGAGATTTTGCCTTATTTTACCTCCTTTATTTTTACTTTATTTTGCCTCCTTTTCCCCCTCCCCCCTTTTTCTTTTTCAGTATGGTATCCCTTCCACCTCTCATTTCTTTTCCATTATTATCAAAGAAAAATCAAATTATACTGCCATTCTTTAAAGGATACCTATAGTAGAAATATAGTTCTCATGAGTTTTCCTTTTTACCTTTTTATGCTTCTCTTGAGTTCTCTATTTGGAGGTCAAATTTTTTGTTCAGATCAGGTCTTTTCATTAGAAATAGGTGAAATTCTCCTGTACCGTTGAATGACCATCTTCTTCCCTGGAAGATGATGCTCATTCTAGCTGGATAACTTATTCTTGGCTGTAATCCAAGTTCTTTTGCCTTTCGGAATATCTGATTCCAGGCCCTTCGATCCTTTAAAGTGGAAGGTGACAGATCCTGTGTAATTCTCATTACAGTTCCTCGGTATTTGAACTGTTTCTTTCTAGCTGCTTGCAATATCTTTTCCTTGCTGTGATAGTCCTGAAATTTGGCTACGATATTCCTTGGGGTTTTAATTTTGGGGTCTCTTTCTGGAGGTGATCGGTGAATTCTTTCAATGCCAATTTTGCCTTCTGATTCTAAAACATCAGGGCAATTCTCTTTCATGATTTCCTGGAAGATAGCATCCAGGTTTTTTTTTTCATCGTGGCTTTCAGGGAGTCCGATAATTCTTAAATTGTCTCTCCTGGATCTGTTTCCCAAGTCAGTTGTTTTTCCTAGGAGATATTTCATATTTTCTTCTATTTTTTCATTTTTTTGTTTTTGTTTGACTGATTCTTGAAGTCTTATTGAGTCATTTACTTCTATTTGTTCAATTTTAATTTTTAAAGTATTATTCCCTTCAGTTATCTTTTTTAGCTCCTTTTGTAGCTAGCCAAATGAATTTCTTGATTCAATGCATTCTTTTTCCATTTTGCCAGTTTTATTTTTCAGGGAATTGTTTTTTTCCAATTCACCAATTTTGTTTTTCAGTGAACTGTTGTCTTTTTCCAATTCACCAATTTTGTTTTTAACTTCACCATTTTTATTTTCCAGTGAATTGATGATTTTTTCCAGTTCACCAATTTTGTTTTTCAGTGAACTGTTTTCTTTTTCCAATTCACCAGTCCTATTTTCCAGTTTTTGATATTTCTGTTGCCCTGATCTCAATTTATTTCCCCATTCTTCTTCTAGCTCTCTTTTGAGATTCTTAATGCAATCTTCCAGGTAAGCCTTCTGAAAGGGAGACCACCTTAAGTCTGCCTTTGTGGCTTCATTTGGGATTGTTTTCATAGTGTCAGGATCTGGGGACTGTTCTATGTTTTCTCCGTAAAAGCTTTCTATGGTGAGAGCTCTCTTCTGCTTCTTGCTCATGGTTTAAAGTTGGGATATTGGTCAAAAGCAGAGAAAACTGCAACAATTTGTATTTGCCCTGGGGCAGTTTGCCGAGTTGACTTCTGGTCTGAGGCTGGCCGGGCTAGATTCGCACTAGGACCACGTTTTCAGCTGCTCTCGATCCACCCTTTACCAAAGGCAGATCTGCCAAAGCACCTGCCCGCAAGCAGAGCAAAGTGGCCCAGGCATCTCCCAGGGGCTTCCTGGGTGCCTAAAATCCACCCCTCTATCTCAGCCCTGACTTCCGCCCCAGCTGGATTCTGATCTGGACCAGCGGCCGATTTCCCCTGAGGCTAACCTCCGGAATTCCATCAAGGTAGATTTTTGATAGAAGTGCGTTGTAGTCCAAATGTTTCACGGACCCCTCACTCCAAAACCAGTTCGAAGGCTCACTTTGTCTGGGTCTGAGGGAAGGTCCCAGGAGTTCACAAAGAAAGCTGTCTGCACTTCGCCATCTTGGCTCCGCCCCCAGGGCAATTTTCTTTCAAGATTTCCTGGAAGATAATGTTTAGATTCTTTTTTTCATCATGGCTTTCAGGAAGTCCAACAATCCTTACATTGTCTCTCCTAAATCTATTTTCCAAGTCTGTTGTTTTTCCTAGAAGATATTGCATATTTTCTTCAATTTTTTTCATTTTTTTGTTTTTGTTTGACTGTTTCTTGAAGTCTTATTGAGGCATTCACTTTGATTTGTTCAATTCAAATTTTTAATGTGTTGTTTTCTTTGGTTACCCTTTTTAGCTCTTTTCATAACTGGCCAATTTGTTCATTGTATACTTTTTCCACTTCACCAATTTTGTTTTTCAGTGTATTGTTGTCTTTTTCCATTTCACCAATTTTATCTTTCAATAAATTGGTGCCTTTATCACATCTCTTTTGGAGGGCTTCTTGCACTGATCTCAATTCATTACCCCATTTTTCATCTAACTCTTTTTTGAGATTTTTTAAGCACTCTTCCAGAAAGCCTTGTAAATGGGGCACCAGGTCGTGTCTCCCTTGGTGGCTTTCTCTGGAGTTGTTTTGCCTATAGGAACCTCAGGAACTGGGGTCTGCCCTTTTTTCTCTCCATGGAAGCTGTCTATGTTTACAGCTCTCTTTTGTTTTTTACTCTCTCTCTCTCTTCTTTTAAACCTTGGGCTCTTTTTGAAGGCAAGAAGTAGTGGTTGTGTTTGTTTGTCCTTGGGCAATTCGGTTAATTAACTAAATTACAAAAGGCAGATATGCCAAAGCACCTGCCTGCAATCAGGGATGAGTGTCCCAAGAGCCTCAGATAGAATCCCCAGCTGTTTAGAATCTGCCACTCTGAGTCTGCCCAGCTTTCTGCCTTGTATCTCCTGAAGCTGTATCTGGTAAACTGTGAACTTGGCGAACTGACTGAGCCCTTGCTTGATCCCCTGCTTGGCTGAAACAGACATGCTCTGAAGCTCTTCAGGTACCTTCTGCAATGAATGTTTTGTAATCCAAATATTTGTGTTAAAATCAGTCCAGAGGCTTAATTTTCTGTTTTTTTGAAAGAAGGTCAGAGGAGGACACAGAGAGTCATGTCTTCAATCCACCATCTTGGCTCCTATGGCCAAGATCTCGAATTCTTATAAATATGTGTCAATTCTCTATATATTTTGGAAATGAGGCCTTTATCAGAACTCTTAAATGTAAAGATGATTTCCCAATTTATTGCTTCCCTCCTAATCTTGTCTGCATTCGTTTTGTTTGTACAAAAACTTTTTAACTTAATATAATCAAAATGATCTATCTGGTGTTCAGTGAAGATTTCCAGTTCTTCTTTGGACACAAATTCCTTTCTTCTCCACAGATCTGAGTAGTGAACTAAAATATGTTCCTCTAATTTGCTTATAATATAACTCTTTAGGTCTAAATCATGAACCCAGATGTGGAGATACTCAGCTGCTGCTCTTGCAGACTGTGAGAAAAGAGAAATAGGAAAAAGAGAGGCAGGCAGAGAGAGAGAGACATAGACACACAGAGAGAAACAAGAAAGAGACAGAGAGAAAGTGAGAGAGCTGGGGAAAGTGGGGAGGGGGAAGACTCGAAGGAGGACTCTGGAGGGATAAGTACTCACTATTCAGCAAAAACTGCTGGGAAAATTGGAAACTAGTGTGGAAGAAATTAGGGCTTGACCCATACCTAACACCACACACCAAGATAAGATCTAAATGGGTTCAAGATCTAGATATAAAGAGTGATTTTGTAAGCAAATTAGAGGAACGTAATATAGTTTATCTCTCAGACCTGTGGAGATGGAATAAATTTATGTCCAAAGAAGATCTGGAACTCCTAATTGAACACCAGATAGATAATTTTAATTATATTACATTAAAAAGTTTCTGTACAAATAAAACTAATGCAAACAAGATTAGGAGGGAAGCATCAAATTGGGAAATCATCTTTACATTTAATGGTTCTGATAAAGGCCTCATTTCTAAAATATATAGAGAATTGTCTCATATATATGAGAATTCAAGCCACTCCTCAATAGATAAGTGGTCAAGGGATATGAGCAGACAATTTTCAGATGAAATTAAAACTATTTCTAGTCATATGAAAAGGTGCTCCAAATCACTATTGATCAAAGAAATGCCAATTAAGAGAAATCTGAGGTACCCCTACACACCTGTCAGATTGACTAAAATGACAGGAAAAGATAATGATGAATGCTGGAGGGGATGTGGGAAAGCTGGGACACATACATTGTTGGTGGAACTGTGAACAGATGCAACCATTCTGGAGAGCAATTTGGAGCTATACTTAAAAAGTTATCAAACTGTGTACACCCTTTGACCCAGCAGTGTTTCTACTGGGCTTATACCCCAAAGAGATCTTAGAGGAGGAAAAGGGATCCACATGTGCAAGAATGTAGCCCTTCTTGCAGTGGCTAGAAATTGGATACTGAATGGATGCCCATCAATTGGAGAGTGAATAAATAAATTATGGTATATGAATGTTATGGAATATCATTGCTCTGTAAGAAACGACCAGCAGGATGATTTCAGAGAGGCCTGGAGAGACCTGCATGAACTGATGCTGAGTGAAACGAGCAGAACCAGGAGATCATCATACACAGCAACAACAGTATTACATGATGATCAATTCTGATGGACATGGCTCTCTGCAACAAAGAATTGTCTCAAACCAGTTCCAATTGTTCACTGAAGAAAACCATATACACCCTGAGAGAGGAATATGAAATATGGACCACAACGTAACATTTTCATGATCTCTATTGACATTTGCTTCCATTGTGTTGCCTTTCTCTGATTTTCTTTTTCTTTTTCTTGTAGATAGGATTTTTCGTGCATAACTTGTCAAGTATTTCAACATTATTAACATGTCGTGGACTTCCTGCCATCTAGGGGAGGGGATGGGACTGGGGGTAAAAGTTGTAATGGAAAGGCTTGTAAAGATCATTGCTGGGGAACTACTCATACATATGTTATACAAATAAAAAGCTTTAATAAAAAAAAAACATCAGCAAGCATTATATGTAATGGAGTCAAACTAGAACCATTCCCAATAAGATCAGGAGTGAAACAAGGCTGTCCACTGTTACTATTACTATTTAATATTGTATTAGAAATGTTAGCTTTGGCAATAAGAGAAGAAAAGGAGATAAAAGGAATTAGAGTAGGTAATGAAGAAACCAAATTATCATTCTTTGCAGATGACATGATTGTATACTTAGAGAACCCTAGAGACTCAACTAAAAAACTACTAGAAACAATTCACTACTTTAACAAAGTTGCAGGATTCCACATAAATAAGATCCAAATGGGTTCATGATCTAGATATAAAGAGTGATATTGTAAGCAAATTAGAAGAACGTAGTCTAGTTCACCTCTCCGACCTATGGAGATGGAATAAATTTATGGTCAGTGAAGAAAGACATGTATGCCCAGAGAGAGGGATATGAAATGTGGACCACAACATGCTCTCTATTGATGTTTGCTTATATTGTGTTTCCTTTCTTTGATTTTTTTTCTTGTAGATATGATTCTTCTTGCACAACAATGATAAGTGTGGAAATATCTATGTATATATTCAACTTGTCAAGTATTTTAACATAATTAAAATGCAGTGGAATTCCTGCCATCTAGGGGAAAGGAGGGGACTAGAGGGAAAATTTGTAATGGAAAGCTTTGTAAAGATCAATGCTGAGGAACTACCCATACATCTGTTATGCAAATAAAAAGCTTTAATTTAAAAAAAGAAAAGAAAAGAAAATTGAATAGAGAATGTAGGGAGTTTACTTCTTTCTCTTCAGTTCATAGAACTTATACCAAAATTGACCATGTATTAGAGCACAAAAACCTCAAAATCAAATGCAGAAAAGCAGAAATAGTAAATGCATCTTTTTTCAGATCATGATGCAATAAAAATCACACGAAATATAAGGCCAGGAGAAAATAGACCAATAGTTAATTGGAAATTAAATAATCTAATCCTGAAGTATGAAAGGGTGTAATTTCATCCAGGAGAATGGCAATAATGAGACAATATACCAAAATTTGTGGGATACGGCCAAAGCAGTTTTAAGGGCCTATTTTATATCTCTAGATGCTTACTTGTATAAAATAGGGAAAGAGATGATCAATGAATTGGGCTTAGTATAAAAAAAAACTAGAAAAAGAACAAATTAAAAACCCTCAATTAAATACCAAATTGGAAATTCTGAAAATAAAAGGGGGAATCAATAATATTGAAAATAAGAAAATTATTGAATTAATAAATAAATCAGTTGGTTTTATAAAAAAAACAACAAAATAGATAAACTTCTAGTTAATTTAATTAGAAAAAGGAAAGAGGAAAATCAAATTGTGAGTCTCAAAAAGGATAAGGGAGAACTTTCCTCCAAAGAAGAGGAAATCAGAGTAATAATTAGGAGGTACTTTGCCCAACTTTATGCCAATAAATTTGATAATTTAAATGAAATGGAGGAATATCTACAAAAATATAGACTGCCCAGGTTAACAGAAGAGGAAATAAATTATTTAAATAGCCCCATTTAAGGAAAAGAAATAGAACACTCTATTGATCAACTCCCTAAGAAAAAATCGAGAAAGAAAAGTATGGACTAATTTCCCAAATGAATATTGATGCAAACTCTCTAAGAAGAAATCTAAAGGGCCAGATGGATTTACATGTAAATTCCACCAAACATTCAAAGAAGAATTAATTCCAATACTTTATAAACTATTTGAAAAAATAGGGAAAGAAGGTATACTACAAAATTCTTTCTATGATACAGATATGGTGCTGATAGCTAAACCAGGTAGAGGGAAAACAGAAAGAAAACTATAGACCAATTTCCCTAATGAATATTGATGCAAAAATTTTAAATAAGATATTAGCAATGAGATTACAGAAAATCATCCCCAGGATAATACATTATGGACAAGTGGGATTTATACCAGGAATGCAAGGCTGTTTCAATATTAGGAAAACTATCAGCATAATCAATTATATTAAAATGGCCAAACTAACAAAAACCATATAATTATCTCAATAGATGCAGAAAAAGCAATTGATAAAATCCAACACCCATTCCTTTTAAAAACACTAGAGAGTATAGGAATAAATGGGCTTTTCCTTAAAATGATTAGTAGCATCTACTTAAAACCATCAGCAAGCATCATATATAATGGAGACAAACTAGAACCATTCCCAATAAGATCAGAAGCAAAACAAGATTGCCAACTGTCACCATTACTATTTAATATCGTATTAGAAATGTTAGCTTTGGCAGTAAGAGAGGAAATAGAGATTAAAGGAATTAGAGTAGGTAAGGAGGAAACCAAATTATCACTCTTTGCAGATGACATGATGATATACTAAGAAAACCCTAGAGACTCAACTAAAAATTACGAGAAACAATTTACAACTTTAGCAAAGTTGCAGGATACAAAATAAATCCACATAAATCATCAGCATTTTTATATAATACTAACAAAGTTCAGCAGGAAGTGATAGAAAAAGAAATTCCATTCAAAATAACAGTGGATAGCAAAAAAATATTTGGGAATCTATCTACCAAGGAAAAGTCAGGAACTAAACTAGAAAACACTTTCCACACAAATAAAGTCAGACCTAGTCAATTGGAAAAACATCAAGTGCTCAAGGGTAGGCCACATACCAAGATAAGATCTAAATGGGTTCATAATTTAGACATAGAGTGCTATTATAAGCAAATTAGAGGACCATAGGATAGTTTACTGCTCATATCTGTGGAGAAGAAAGGAATTTGTGTCCAAAGAAGAAATGGAACTCTTAACTGAACACCAGATAGATAATTTTGATTATATTAAGTTGAAAATTTTTTGTACAAACCAAACGAATGCAGACAAGATTAGGAGGGAAGCAATACATTGGGAAATCATCTTTACATTTAAGGGTTCTGATAAAGGTCCCATTTCTAAAATATATAGAGAATTGTCTCATATTAAGAGGAATGCAAGCCACTCTCCCATCAATAAATAGTCAAATGATATGAACAGGTAATTTTCAGATGATGAAATTAAAACTATTTCTGCTCATTAGAAAAAGGTGTTCCAAATCACTACTGATCAGAGAAATGCAAATCAAGACAACTCTGAGATACCATCACACACCTATCAGATTAGCTAAAATGACAGGAAAACATAATGAGGAATATAATGAGGGCCATAGAAAAAGGCAGCCCCAGCTCCTTGGCGGGCATTCCCGACGCCAGCTAGCTTTGAGCTCAGCCACACACGAACGGGGAGAGAAGAGAAAGAGCGGTGCCAGTGGCAGACAAGCAAGGACAACACCAGAAAGGCAAGGAATCATGGTCTCTGGCTGCAGATCGTCAAGTCTACCCCTCCAGCAGCAGGTTCGCCCCGGCTGCCGCCGCCATGTCGGCTTCAAGGTCTCCAGCAGAGAGAGCAAGTGGGCAGAATGCTGAGGAAGAATTCCTTTCGAATCTTTGGGCTCCCCACTTCATGGCGATCCATTTAGAAGACTTGGAAGATGCCCTGTTGGGTCCTGAAGGCCTACCTGCCGACGCAACCCAGGACAGCCAAGACAATGGCAGTGAGGACACGGATGCGGGCAGTTCCGATGACAGCGATGGCGAGCACCCCAGCTGCAGGGATCCCGGGGCCAATCGCAGCCACGGCCATGGTGAACGTAGCCAGGATGTGCCCAGTGTCGGGGAAGGTGAGGATCGGGAAGGTGTGGCGGGAGAACTGGAGGAGGGCTAAAAAGATTGGCAGGGAGCGAGAGAGGGAATCCCTTTGGGGCGGATCCAGAGGATGGACTCTTGGAACTTTGGTAAAGTCATCCCAAAGAATCCACATGGCGCTTGTCTTTATTTGGTTTTCCAAGACGTTTGCCGCCACGGCCTTTGGTTCCCTTCTGCCTGCAACTGCTCCCCTGATGAATCCCCACCCCCCTTTTTCTCTTTCCCAGGCCAACGGCAAGAACGGAGCACGCCCTCTGGGTGCTGCCACCTGGACAACATGCAGAGGATGCGGCAACACAGCTGGCGACTCTTGGCGGACTGGAGGGAGCAGGGAGGGCGGCGCCACAGGGAAGCCCGATGTGAATGGCAAGATCAGCAAGCCTTATTTTCAGGCTCCGTTTTCGAAGATGGGCCGGCCGTGGCAGGATCCGCTCGCCAGGAAAGCAGCGGAGCTCCAGGGCTTTCTCACGGAGGATTCCTCGCGTCTCCTTCCGCGCCGTGCTTTGTCCCAGGACGATTGCAGGATTTGGAAGATGCCCTGCTATGTCCCGAGCTCGCCGCCCACTGCCACATGTGCAACGGGAGGCATTGCCCTGGGCCGCATGGGCGGAGCGAGAGCTGGCTCCCAGCTCCTCTTCCTTTCCAGACCTTGGGCCGGAGAGCTGGAGCTGGGCAAAATGCGCTGCCACTTTCCCAGGCCGGAAGTAGAACCCAATGGACCATCGGGCCCACAGATGTTAGAGCCTGACGGCCAGCAAAGAACCCGAGGCAAAAGGCTGCAGAAAACCCTGGCGTCCAGAGAAGGCAAAAGACAAGGCATGACGACCCGGTGACTTGGCCCAACTTGCTGAGGGTCTTCTGTCACTTGGCGGATCAGATGTTCGGACTTTGCTCTGCCCCTTTCACGCTTTGCTAGGCTGGGCTTGGCCGAACAACTCAGTGCATACCTGTCATGCTTCTCTGGGACTGCATGAAGGGAAAAGTGGGTGGGGAGCGGGGGGGGGGGGGAAGGCAAGAAATTCTGCTGATGCACAAAAGCAACACTTCAATAAAGTTTTCTTGGAAAAACGCTCCTGGCTTTCTCAAGAGCATTCTTTCCCGTTTGCTCGGTTGCTTTCTGATAGCATTCTGGCTAGGGATCGCTCGGCTTTGCCGTCTGACTCACTTCGACAAACTACATTGGGAGGGTGACTTTGGGAGATACGGGAAGACTATCCTGAACCCGTGGGATGAAAGTTAGGAGGTTGAAGAAACTCCATTCGCTGTGCGTCGCCTAGTATCAGGTCTCCTCACCTATTGCTTGGTTTATGGTAACCACTTTTCAGGTCATCGTGCCACATTTCTTCCTTACTCTGATGAATCGACCACACAGCTCACAAAAAGATTCCCCTCCATTCTGATCGTGTCACTCTTCTCTCATCAACAAATTCTCCTATCTTCCACTTGCCTCTGAAATGAAAAAACAAATTCCTCCTTGACATTTCAAGTCTTTTCAATCTGGCCATTTCTTATTGTTATGATCTTCTTCTGTTTTATCCCCCTTCTCATATTCTGTGTTCTAGACCTACAGACTTACCATCCCATTGTTCTGCACGTAGAACTTTCTCTATCTCCAGTCTCCATGAACAATCAATGCTTTTCATCGTTGAAATGCATTTCCTCTCCAGCTCTGACCCTTAGAATCTTAGATTTTCTTCAAGATTCAGCTCAAGTGACATGAATCGTTCACTGGTCCCTTCCTCAGCGCTAGGGGACACCCTAAGCCCCCCCCCCCAAGAAAAAGTAATCAACTTGAATTGAGGGAAATGAAATTCTTCTGTATCATTTAATAATTAATTCTATACTGTGCTAGCTTTTATTCTATCTTACTCCCACATTTTGTATAATTGCTCTAGTCCCATTTCTCTGTCTCTGAGCTAGGTTCAGGAATGCCCTTTTCTTTCTGAGTCACTCTCAAGGTACACTTAAAAGGGAAAGTTTTATCACTCTGATTAGTATCCCCTGGATTATCTGCTTGCTGTCTAAAAGCTCAACCAGCTTCACCTGGTACCATCCCCCAGAAGATTTCTTTCTTGATTTCCTCCTATCAGACAGCAACGACAATTGTAGTGATCCCTAGCATGTATAATAATAGGCAGGTGAATCCCATGAAACAATTGATATTTTTT